>MU128930.1:0-48391 GCA_014904985.1 Hydnum rufescens UP504 | reverse complement strand
TAAGCAACATGATTAACAATACGGAGACAGTGACATGAGAGCCTCTAAAGTGAGAGACGCGTTCGTTGGCAGCAGGATAAGCAGGGTGTTGAGAGACAGGAGGAGATCTACCAGCTGCACTTGCCAATATCACAGGCACTCCTTAATAATGCCCGCAGCTTTCTCTGCAACTCCATAACAGCGTGCTGGAGAGATGTGCGCTGATCTGAAAGTGGCATAATAGATGCATCGACAACGCGCACGTCCTTGGTATCGTACACCCGAAAGCAGGATCATAGGGCGAGATAGAGGAGACAAGGAATTATCGATTACCTCCAAGAGAACGAGACATCACGGCACAAGTTGCAATCGGCTGAGCGACGGCCACGAATGTCTTCTTTGATCCAATTGGTCCAGTTTGCATCTGAACCATGGTCTGCATTGTCTGGGACAGTGCTAAGCCCAGGGTTAATTTCCCCTCTCGACAAATCTCTGCCAAAGAGTCATATTAAATCCATAGACACCGCAGCATACACTATAACAAGATTCAGATCCGTCAAAATTTTGGACTGAAGGCCACATGCGGAAGACTGGCCCATACCGTTGCCATTAATTATGAGGTTAGCCTGAATTCTAAAATCGTTTCCAGGGCGGAGGCAGAGAGTGTGGTCCGGCTTTGCGAAAAAGCCCATATTCTTGAGAGAGACTGGTTTTGATGTGGTTGACCATCGTGCTTGCCTTGGTCCGTAAACAAAGTATGGAAATCAGTATCGCGCCTCAAAATAGAACAAATTCTGAATGTGGTTTATCAATGGGCCTGACCTGATAGAGATTTGGGAATGCGATCACATGCGATCGACCGCGGCCACCCACGTTGAAATTAGTTGCCCTCGCGCAGCAAGATATTTTTGGTGTCTCGAAAATAGAAACACTGATTCCGGGTTGTCATCTTGGTCTCATCTCAGAACACTCACCTTTCCTGGAGGTTACTTTCCCGAAGTTGCAGGTTAACGACAGGGTTGATCACCGAGGCTGCCAACCCAAGCTGTATCCGCCGCAATCCCCGAAGCCTTCGGAGTACTCTTGGCGACGTGAGGCATAGAGCAAGCTGACCAATCCACGGTCAGCATGAGGCAATGTTGCAGATCCACGCAACTCATCCTCTCTCCAGAACTCACACCAATAGCGCCGCAGCAAGAATCACTCTTTCCGTGCAATGCTATGACTCTTTCCCCGGATGACTGTTTCCCGAACTCCGACACCGGCAGCGGACGGGTGGCACGGAGCAGCTAGACGGAGTTGAACAAGATTTTATGACCGATGAACTGCTGCACCCACAAGTATCCGTGCCATCCTTTCCGCTGGGTTTACACGGCAGACGAGAATAGGCCTCGCTGCTGAGGACTGGACCAGGTGATCTGAGTCCTTGGGGTTGATCGCGCTACGAAACGCCACGACAGAGGCTTAAACGCTAGTTCTGGATTCAACAAGGCGTGTTCTGAACGCGGCTGGCCAGGCGATACACATTGGGACTGTCTACAGCCGATCTTTGACTCTGTCAGCACGGCGGTCTTCAAACCCAGTCTGATGACGCCATGACCAGCCGCCGAAGCGCTGCTGCCTGGGGCGACCCCAGCACGACTCACCAACCGTCCTATTCTTATTCGTATACCACTCGGCAACCTACCTCCTCTTTCCTAGGGAACGTATTGACCACGAGAGAAACGACGACATCCGGGAAGTGCCAGCGTGCGAACGCTGCGGGCCGTTAAGCCATGCATCACCACTGGAACCTCGAAGTTCGGCTCTTAAAGCCCCGTGACCGACCGGCTTCAGGAGGGCCGTAACGATTCAGCCACGAAGCACGGAGAGATAAAAACCCTGTGTGAAATCAGAAGCTGCCGAAGCGGCGACAGCTAACTACCGACCTTCTTTTCCAATATCACGGCCAAGAGTGAGAAAGTCCAATACACACTCCGCTCGGACCGTCACTCTCTGGGAGGGCAGCAACCGGCGATAGCCATCAGACCAACATATAAACTGCTGCATCCCAGCTACTGTGCGAACTGACTTTCTGCAGGCTCGACGTAACTCCTTCCCGCCATAGACCGCAGTCTCGGGTTAGACGGGGGCCAACGCCCATGAACTTTGCAGTTTGGGTGCATCTAATCGAGGCACTTCCCACACTTGTGCAGTATCTCGGCACATCGGCCCGGTTACGCCGCCCACTGTCCAAGCGCCAGGAGAAGGGTCTGGCGGATGCGGAATATTCCTTGGAAATACCCAGATTCAACCCTCGAACTAGTCTGGGGGTCCCTTGCACTCTTCTGAATGCCTGACTTTCAGCGAGGAGTGGAGTAGTCAAGGTTTGGGAGATGTTGAATTTCTCCACCACCAGTTGGCAGTTCACTTGTAGAATTCTGTCGCGCTGGGACCAGAATGAGAATCAAACACCAATCAATCATCCACTCCACGCGTCATCCGGTATTCCGCTCTGGAAGATAATCTAAGAAAACCAAACCATAATAATCGAATTTGTAGTTTTGAGTCAGTGCGGTCATCGGATCGTTTGCATTTTTTGCGGATGAAACCAGTTAGAGCGAACCAATAAATAATTCTATTGCCAATAGTAAATATCAAAGGATTGGGAATTATTTTGTGGGTTTGCCCTACCCGCAATTCACTTCCCCCCGGACGGCCCTAATGACCTTCACATCGGCGGACCAGTGTAAAAACTCGCTTAGGTGGGATCAACTGTTCTTCGATCGCTCCGATTTTTTTTTACGACCGGCCAGAGGGGAATGGGGGCTCCAATACTATGGCATTTGTATTATCTGGTTCGCTCTGGTTCATCCGCAAAATGCAAGATCCGATAGCCGCCTGACTCAAACTACAAATATTCGAATATTATGTTGGTTTCTTTTAGATATCTTCCAGAGATACCATGATATGATGATTTATTGTGTGATTCTCAGTGGCCCACCTGAAAATTCTAATATACTCCAACTGTGGGGATTCAACATCCAAATCTTGACACTCCCACTCTCTGAAGCTCAAGACATCAGAAGATGCACATGACCCAGGACTAGTTCGATTGAATGGTATTTCCAAAATATTTTCCGCATCCGCAACCCTTCGTCCTGGCGTTGAGTCCTAACCGTCCATTGCCGAGAACTGCACAAGTGTGGGAGTGCCCTCGATTAGATGCACCCAACTTGCAAAGGTCATGGGCCTGCCCCTTAACCCAGACTCGTGTTTAGTGCGAAGGAAGTTACGTCCTAGCCTCAAAGGGTCAGTCACCATATATGACATATATGGTTGTCTATGCTATTCGCTTGCCTGCCCTCCAAAGTGAGGTTCGAAGTATTGGACTTCTACTTCCGTTATATGAAAAAGGTCGGTAGTTAGCTTCGCCCTTCGACTTCCTGATTCACACAGGGTTTATCTCTCTCTTCGTCTGAATCGTTTACGCCTCCTGACCGTGGTCAGGTGGCTAAGGGCACCAACTCGATTTCCAGTTATCATGGCTTTACGGGCCCAGTTCACGCTGCCTTCCCGTGAGTTCTATGTCAATAGAGTTTCCCTGAGAGAGATGAAGCTTATTCGCATTATACAGTAAATTGATGTATGGTGGTCCCCAGCAGCCAGCCTTCGCATCTGTCATGGTCAAATTTTGTTTGAAGATAGCATCGATGTAAATCAAATGGCGGAACATCCAACTGTGTATCGCCTGGCACGTCTTCAACCCTGTTGATCCAGAACTTAGTCCTTACTGTCGGTGCTTTCGTAGGCGATCAACCCAAAGGACTCAGATCACCCGGTCATCCTCCGCAGCAGCCTATCTCTCTCCGGTAGAATCCCAGCGGAAAGGATGGACGATACTTGTGGGTCAGCAGGTCACTAAAATCTTGTTCAACCCGGCTACTGCTCGTCCACCGTCGCTACCGTGTGGAGTTTGGAACATCATCGCGGGGAAAGGTTCATAGCATTTGCCGGAAAGAGGTGATTCTTGCTGCGGGCGCTATTGGGGTGAGTTCTGGGAGACATGATATTGCTGTGATCTCACATTGCCTATGCTTACCGTGAATGGTCAATGCTCTTATGCCTCAGTCGCCCAAAGTACTCCACTTTCGGGATTGCGGATACAGCGGTGGCATGCCTCGGTATCACCCTGTCGTGAACCTTCAACTGTCGGAAAGAACGTCCAGGAACAGGGTGAGGTGTTCTGAGATGAACCAGATGGACCAAACCCGGAATCAGTGTTCATATTTCGAGACACAAAATATCCTTGCTGCGCGAGGCACTAATTTCAACGTGGGTGGGCCGCGGTCGATCGCATGTGTCGCATTCCAGGACTAGTTCGATTCTACAGCAAGGAAAAATATTCAATATTGCCAAAATACTTTCCACAGAACAGTTGGTGTCGGCGCCTCCTGGACCCTTCTTCCTGGCGTCGAGTCCTCCGTAACCATCATCAACGGTAACGCACCCACACATTGCGCATGGGGATTGTTGACTGTGCAAGATTCTGTGAGGGGTGAGTCGCGTGATCAGCCGTTGTGGGGGACTATAACGAATCCAAGATCGAGGTTGAACTGAACATGACTCTCCGAGAAATTTGCTCCTGCTAGCGTCTGACAGTGCGTAAGAATTGGATAGGATTTTATTTTTATGCGCGTAGAGGATCGGCAATGTGGACACAGTGGTACTGCTTAAAGGGAGAGGAATGCTTTTTGGCAGATGCCAACGAATGACCAAAGTTGAAGGATAAGGAAGGTATCCAAAGCGGAATGGATCTACCAGCTGCACTAGCCAATATTACAGACCACTCTTAATCATGTCGACAGCTTTCTCCGCCACTCCGTACAGCGTGCTCGAGGGATGCGCACTGAGCTGAAGTGGGATGATAGATGCGTCAACAACACGCACATTCTTGATATCATACACCCGAAGTCGGGCATCGACCACACCTGAAGCAGGAGCCGTAAGGTGCGATAGAGGAGAGCAGGATAATCGATTACCTCCAAGAGCACGAGACATCATGGCACAAGTCCCAATGGGGTGAGCGACAGACGTGAATTCACTCTTGAGCCATTTGGCCCAGTCTGCATCTGAACCGTGGTTCGCATCATCTGGGACAGCGATAAACCCAGGGATAGTCTCGCCTGTCGACAAATTGCTGCAGAAGAGTCATACAAAATGCATAAGACACCATAGTATGCATTTTTGCCATTGGGTCCTCACCTGAGCGGGGCCGTCTGGAAAGAGCGACGAAGCATTCGTGCCGCAGCGATCTGCGTGGATAGATCGAAGTCGACAGAGAAATAATTGACTGTTGTGTTGGGCGGAACGAATGGGTTGATTGACTATACAACAATGCAAAGTGTCCAGGGCCAGTGATGCATCGTCAGGCACATGGGGGAAACTTACAGTAATTTGGACGCTACCGCGCGAGAAAGGTAGTAGTGGCCAAATACGCGCACCGAGCTTAGCTGGGGAATCAGTCACATAAAAGAACTCTGCAACAGGTGCTATATGCTCGGCGTTAGATTAGTATCCAAAATCCGGGACAAATGGCCACATGTGGTAGACTAGCCCATACCGTTGTCATTAATTATGAGGTTAGCCTGAGTTCTAAAAATTGTTTCTAAAACAGGAGCGGAGAGCGCTGAGCCGGCTTGTGAAGAAGCCCATGTTGAGAGGGATTGGTTGATATGGTCGACCATCGCGCTCGCCTTGGAGCCGTAAAGCTAAGGATGGAAGTCAGCGTTTGGTCTCAAAATAGAAAAAATCCTGAAAGTAATCGACAACAGGCCTGACCTCATAGAGATTCGGGAATGCAATCAAATCCGACGGACCACGGCCGCCCAGGCTGAAATTAGTGCCTCCCGCACCGAGGGTATTCAGCGTCTTGAGAATACGAAGCATTGATTCCAGGTCTTGTCTTCTTGGTTCACTTCAGAAGACTCACTTGTTCCTGGAAGTTCTTTCCAACAGTCGGAAGGTCCACAATAGACTTGATACCGAGACTCGACAACGACGCTGCATCTCCAATCCCTGAAAGTTGGAGTACTTTGGGCGACTGAGGCATAAAAAGGTTCATCGTCACGGCAGTCAATGTTGAGGTCTCAGCAATATTCACCTCTCCCGGAACTCACCCCAATAGCGCCCGCAGCAACAATCACTTCTTTCCGTGTGAATGCCGTAAACCTTTTCCCGGAAGACGTTCCAAACTCCACACCAGTTGCGGCCCGTGGGAGAGCAGAAGACGAGTTGAACAAGATTTTAGTGACCTGCTGACCCACAAGCGTTGTCCATCCCTTCCGTTGGAATTCTACCGGAGAGAGATAGGCCGCCGCGGAGGATGACCTGTGATCCGAGTCCTTGGGGTTGATCGTCTACAAAAGCACAATGATTACACTATAGTTCTAGATGAACAGGGTTGAAGACGTGCCAGGGGAGTGAAGGATACACAGTTGGGAGTTCCACCATCTAGATCTTTGGACTTCTTCAAACCAAATTTGACCATAACAGATGCGAAGTCTGGTTGCTGTGGACCACCATACATCAATTTACTATATAATGCGAATAAGCTTTATATCCCTCAAAGAAAACTCCATTAATGGGTGACACACGGAAAGGCAGCGTGCACTGGGCCTGTAAAGCCATGATAACTAGAAATCGAGTTGGCGCCCTTAGTCAGCTGGCCACTGTCAGGAGGCGTAAACGACTCGGCCTAGGAGCGAGATAAAACCCATTTGAATCAAGAACACAAATTTAAGGGCGGAGCTAACTAGCAACCTTTTTCATGTATCGGAACAGACCATTCCAGTCCCAGCCAGAGTTCGCGTCGGCAGGATCCAAGAGCTGTAACCATGAATCATACTGCTGTTTGAGGCCACGCGTCCAAGCAGCTCCATTAATTGATGAAGAACCTCCTAATGTCTTCCCACTGTCACATCGGGATCAGTACGCCTACAGTACATACAGAGAAGATGTAAGAGCTCCTTACGAAATAATGGATCTGCCCTGGTCTGCAGGATATGACCAATCTAACTTGGTACCGAATGCATCTTCGGAGCGGTAGATGTCATACACCGCAGGGTTATTCCTGTCATCATTTCCAGCCTCGATCACAAGCACTTGAAGACTCGGATTCTCACTCAACCGTCCGGCGACCTTGATCCCCGCGCAGATAATTAGGAAGATACCATAGTAAGGGAGGATGTGACAACGGATCAAACGCACTGTAAGACCAGCCAAGCCTCCCCCGACGATGATGTAGTCATAGGTGTGACCAGACACAAGATTGGGGTTAGTGATCACTTTACCCAGAGCCCATGGCAAGGCTCCAAGGCCAAAGCCAAGGGAAAGAAGTGCCGTTGAATGCGGTGGCATCATTGGTGCTTGGAAGAAGCGAGAGGGGAACTCGAGGGAACAGCGACACACAAAGGAGAGCCGTTTGTATAATGGGCAGACGTGGAAATCTTGTGGTTACTGTTCCATCCTGATTCAACTGCCGGAATGAAAGTTTTGGGGGACACGATGCCAGAGAAGGGTCTTCTGTGAGAGTAGAAAGATTGAGTCAATAGGAAGCGTAAAACTCTAATGCTTCGAACCTTACTTTGGATCGCTATTCAAAGCAGGCAAGCGAATAGCATGGACAAACATCTGGCTGTCAGGTTTGTACGTGTAAACGCCAGTCTGGGCTAAACAATGGGCAGCCTCATGACCTTGGGGATTCTGCTTTCAAAAACGGTTGTAACCACACTGTCACGCTCTGCGTGACATCCGTTTCCCAATTCGGCGTTAAGGGTGCCCCATCCCTCATTCCAAGGGCAATGATTCATGCAACGTGTTTGCATGTTTACTGCGGAGACTGATCTGTTCCTTGCCATTTATCGTGATGCTAGACGCCAAACTCAATATTGCGCCCAGAGGATGTTCATGGTCCGAGGAGGATGACCTTTCAGTGGCTGGATATCGCCGACGCTTCACCAAGTGCCGTGGTGAATGGTTGCCCTGTGGTCGATTGGGACTCGATACTTCTCCCTGATGGGAAAGATGTCAGTTGACCATCCCGCTCCCTCCACTCTGCTGGCTGGTGTTCTCCTTGATTGTATGTATGGCTGCGCCGTGGTTCTCAAGTGGGGTACAAAATCATTCCATGACTTCCTTCGACATCGCGCTCCTCCTAGTCTTGCAGCTGCCGGCAAGCCGAGAAGTCCACTGCTTCATGCTTGGCTAGGGAGGAGAGAGCGATCGAGAGGGAGTCGGGGGAATATTCTGGGGATAACCACTATCAAGTTTGGACCGGCAGACAGTCTCCCTCAGGATGAAGTATTGGATTGGCTGCTCGACATATCAAAGTGCTTGCGGAGGGGGGATCGCGATGATGGAGATTTAGCAGAATCAGAAGCTGCACGAGAGATCTGGAAGCACACCGAGATCAAGGAGCGATCTGCCTCTCGCGAAGAACTGGAGAACTGGCTCCCTACGGTGACCGGATCGAGTGCTCTACTTTAGATTCTTACTACACTTCCCTACGATGAGTCTATATCTCCATAAGCACTCATACCCACCTCGACTTTCTAGCTTCGGTTTATTATATCCTAAACGTATCGAATATACTTAATGTCAAACAATCTAACGGTGGTCCCTGTGGCTGAAATCCACAACCACCGTTTCGAACGATATGAGCAACATGTGCAAGTGAGAAATGCAATTTGAAAACACTGGTTTTACAAGTGCCAATCAGGTCGTCAGATGAGGGAATGAACCCAGAGGGGGTCAACCCATTCACGGATTTCAGAAGGGAAAATGTCGTCCGGAATGCCCAATTAGAGCATTCGGGGTCCTCGTACTGCTCACTTTTCGGCTGTTCCAGGTGACCCATTCAATTAGCAGGAATCAGTTTTTACTGGGCTGCTGCCAGCTACTCAGATTTAGAACCACCTCCCCCGACTTCTCGCAGCGGGAGACCCCATATTGGTGCTACAGTTTAGATAATATATGACATCTACCCTTACTCGATAATTTGTATCTCATCGTTGTCGTTATCCGCTCTGTACCACTCGGGAACAGGGTTCGCCTTGACATTCTGGTCCAATTTCTTCCGTAACTCTCCAATCTCTCTCCTTTCCAATTCCTCCTGTTCGATACGCTTCATTTCGCGCAGCTTGAACACAATCCGATCCTTCTCTCGAATGTGCTCATCGAATACTTGTCGTTCTTTGACTCGAATTTTCGTCTTGAGACCAGGGGTTTTAGGTTCAGTGACCTTGGCCTTGGCAGCTTGCCTTGCGGCCTCAATGCGGGCAAGATGTTCTGCCTGACGCGCCGCAAAGTTGGGGATCGATTGATGCTGATTGTTTTGAGCAGCTTCTCGAGTACGAACTTCCCAGTGAGCAAGGCGTGCTTCGAATTGAGCCCGGTATTTCTCCACTCGAGCGTCTGATTCGAACGTAAATGGCGCTGGGATAGTCTTTTTAGCCCCGAAAATGATACTACTGGGCTATACCAAGATCGAGATGTGAATATATATACTCCAGGACACAGCAACGCAAATGGATACTCCTACATCGGACACTTTGCGAGAAGTCTCTGGGGGTTTGTTCTTTTCGGGAACTCCTTTCCCCTTCTCCTTCTCCTGTGCTTTGCGCTCCTGCGCTCTTTTCTCTCGTTCTAAGGCTCTTTGTCGGGAAGCCTCGCCAGGAAGAGGGCCCGACATGGGGACTGCGACTGGTCGGTGAATCGGCCCCTTGGGCGGCCGTCCCCACGATGCAAAGGCATTCGAAGTCACGATCGTATGGGACACAACACGTCGCGGGTCTGCTGCTTGCATTCTCGGCCGCTTGTTTCCCATGGCCCGCTCGTCAACGTCGATAGACTTGCGTTTACCTTTGGTTCTGTGCTTGACAAGCCGAGTCATCACGTCATCGCCCCCGTTGTCATCTGAGTCATCGTCAACGACAATCGCAGAGGCAAGGGACGCCCCGCTTTGACGACGAGCAGATCTAGAGTGACCAGGTACTGGTGGTGCGTTTTCTTGATTCTCGACCCGGGTACGTTTGGTCTGTAAGATACGATCACGCACAGGGGATTCAATTGGTGACCGTTTGCTGGTGGTGCCACTGGAATTAGATCCCTCGCTGCCCGATGACTGAACAGCGGGGTCTAATTCCTCATCTGGGTATGCACGTTCCTTGCCTCTCTTCGAGGGAGCTTCCCCCGTGAGCCCACGCGGTGCTGGTTCGATAGAGCCAGGATCTTGGGCGCGAGAAGTATTCCGGGTGTATGATTCCTCGCTCCTATTGGGAGTGGGTCCAGGGACTGTAGATGTGCCGATACGATGATCTTTGGGCCCGTCGCTGTGAAGTATACGAGGGCTAGTAAATATCGCAGTTGGATCTGGTGCCTCCACAGTGTCTGAATGAGAACCTCTAGCGTCAACTTCGACTACTGGGGAAATATGCAGCGGTCCACGAGGGATATCCCCGTAGATACCTCGAGATGGAGGGTGAACATTCATTGTACCCGCATTCGTGACATTCTGAAGGTTTGCAGTAGGCATGGTCATAATCTTCGAGGAAACATTGGCAGTGTCGCCAGTGCTGGGGGCGTCCGACATGCTTGGTGCCGACCGAGACTCCAACACTGCTCTCGACTTAGGGGCAGGAAGAGGGGCGGGAGTGGAAACAGATGTTACTTGCTTTCGACTACTGTCCTCATCGAGCGTTTGACTTCGATGCTTTCCGGAGGAACCGTCGTCCACCTTTGCATGCGGTTCACGATCTCGCTTCTGCTTTTCCTTCGCTCGCTTTGCAACGTCCGCTGCGAGATGGGCGGTACCGACGGTGGAGACCTCTTCGACCGGAATCGGGACTGCACCGTTGCCGCGTCCACTCTGTTTCGTACTTTGCTGTTGTTCCCGTTTGCGGATCGGGGCGGTTTGGAGAAGCTAGATTTCACAGATGGTTCCTTGGAAACGGAAGCAGTTTTCGGGCTAGCGCAACGGGCGGTCCCTGTTTATGAGAAACTTGTGAGGTGGACGACTTGACGACATTAGGGCCTATAGAGGGTGGGCGTCTTCTAATTCCGGGGCGTTACTAGGCTGATCACTACCTTTTATAGTAGACTGCAGGTGAGAAGTCGCCGGAAGTCGTTCGATATCGGATCCTGCAAGGTATTGATTGGAGGCCTTTGCAACATGGACGTAGTCTGTGGAATGAGCATTTCCCATCCTGGGCAAAAGTCTAAGTTGGTTGAATCAACGGGATAAAGATATTCGACGACTCACATTTGTGTGGTATCAAAAATCTTATGAATACCACCGTCTCGAGGGCCACCTATGTGTCATAGGAATTTGCTGTGATTCCGATTCCATCATGGGGCAAGACGGATTCGATTCTATACTTATTGGGTCCCGAAGTTTGGAGGTTGAAACGTGAACAGCAGCCGTAGTTGAGGGGGAAGTGTGAAGAGCTGTGGGCTTTCCCATCGGTAGTGGTCTGACTTGAGTTGTCCTTGCATTGACATAATCCGCCGACTTTGGAATATGTTGATCCACCTTCGAGAGGAACAGCTCATCGTTGGATGTCATCTCTTTCGGAATTTGCTTCGTCACAGGACGATCAATTCGGGTGTTGACCTGACTACTGGATTCTGCCACAGTGGAGGCGACTGCATGTTGAAGAGGATAGAGGTAGAGCCCTGGTCCCTCTTGGCTGCTCTTTCGGTCGTATAGAAGAAACAATGGCGGACTGGGGTTCAGAAGTGGTGATGATTTTTTGCGGTAAAATAGTAGATTTCGGTGGAAATGGCACCGTCTGCTTTGACAGAGTCCGCGTCCGGGTGCGGGAGGATATGGTCGAAGAAGGGACGGAGGATTTTGAAACAGAAGTTGCGGATTGGGCTCGAGTTATTGACTGGGCTTGCGTTGGGACCTCTGGTTTGAGTGCTGTATCAGTTGCCGACTCTGAGAACTCAGAATGCAACATGGTCGAGGATGAGACAACGGGGTCATGCGATGGGTTAAACGTTGCCTGGGTTACAGTAGTGGTGTGATCTGACTCTATGTTAGCGCCTGAGGTCGGGGGAACAGTGGGTTGGGAGACAGGTGTGATCATAGGCACGGTTTTCAATGTCGATGGAGGGGCTGTGGTTGAAGTCGGGGACGTACGCGGAGTAACTGGATGGACCCAATTCGGTACTTCAGTAACCGCCTTCGTCCGACGGCTGACGGCTGAGCCCCCTGACGATTTCTTTTGAACGCCGATAGATTTGATAAAGTCTTGATTGATTTCTTTCACCTCTCCCTTGCCCTGATTCTCCGTGTCCCGCACTCGAGGTGAATCACTGACCCCTGGATCTGAGATCACCGCACGCTTTATCCCTTGTGGAGGAGCACGGGGAATCGATTCAGCCAAGGAAGATATGGCAAACACGGAAGTAGGTTCGGTGGCCTGAATAGATTCCGGTTCCAGTGCCACAAACTGATCAGACTGAATCTTGCTCGACGCATCAGAGATCAAAGGGTTGGCCATTCCATCTGACAATTGGTGCCGAACCAAGGAATGATGTATCCCTTCGGGCTGTCGTGTAAACATTTCATCAGGATCGTTTGAGTCAGCGACAATGTCCGTGACCTCGTCCTCTGGCGTGGCTGGCTTAGGGCGTGAGATAAGCAAGCTGGATGCGGAGGAATTGCTTGGAAGGAGGGGCTGATAAGCTGGAGCGAAAGAACCTCTGGTTTCGTAGGATAAGGCCGAGGGAGGGGACAGCACGCTTGAAGGAACTGGCTTGTCAGGAAACGCCGCGGTTTCCTTACCCTTGGGTGTGGGAAATGGGACCGCAGACAACCCCACCCTCTCTTCAACGAAACCACCCGGGGGAACCTTTGACGTAGGCGAGCGAGGGAGTCCGGGATATGGGTTCGAGTGCCGGGAAGCCCATTCTGTTACGCTCCTTTGGTCATTCTGAATTGGAGCATCTAGATGCGGCGCATGGGGATCTCCGTCCTGCATGATGAGGCTTGTGCGACGAAGAGCGTTGTCCATGTTTCGCGTTGAGTCCAGCGGGTTCATCTCAACATTGCTATGAATGGGGCCAGAAGCAGCGGGGAGTGTAGATGTAGAAGCAGCGGGAGGTCCACTGTGCAGCTCGTCTCTCCTTGAATGTAATCAAATCAGAACATCGAACGGTTTGAAAGCTATACCAATGCATAACCCACGTTAAAATTCTTCGAAGGGATTCATCAATCACAGTATTATGATGAGAATTGGATGTGACATGGATGGCTGGTATTGGCTCCCCAACAATAGTAAGTGTCGCAGGGTTCACAGGCTCAGTTAAGGAATCGAAAGCCGAGAAGGCTTCGACGAGGCGGGATGATAAAGAAGGGTGTGTCGTAGCCTTTGTAGTCGCTGACAGACCAGGGATGCCCGAAGTGCTATTGGTTCGGGAATGAGCGCTGCCTATGGCAGACGAAATTTGGTTGAGCCGAGGTCTTGGTATCCCAGTCACCGCACCGCGTGTGGAATTCAATGTGCTCTGAGGATGGGGAATGTGAGACGACGCAGGCTTGTCGACCGTGATGGGCTTAATGATTGGTTGGGACCTGACTTGGAGGTCTAAGGGAGTGTGTGTATTCGGCTGGGGTGAGTAAACGTTCTCTTTACCAGGTCCAGGACCGGGAAGTCCAGAAATGTCTATCGCCCTTTTCGTGGATTGTGTCACCTGTAAATCTGAGGGTCCCTTGCGAGTCGCTAAATCTTCGGTAGCTGCATTGGCACGTCGTATGCGCGGCGTATGCGCAGTTAGTGGGACTAGAAAGATGGGGTAAGACGAACTATCATTCATTCCAGAAAGACTCATGGAAAACCTTGTGCAGGTAGCGCGGCCGTCGCTGGGCCGCGGAGTTGAACCAGTCTGCTCTTCGAGGCCTCCAACTGCCTGGAATTCTTCTTCTGAGTGGCGGGTGTGCTACTAGCAAACGGTGGAACAGCAAACGACACGTCTTGCTCGTCCAAGTCGTCCAGGTAGTTGTCGTACGAATGCTCGTCCAAAAGAAACGAGTCAGTCATCAACATTTGGTCAAATCTGAGCGTCGCATCCCCCGACACCTGTGCTGGAGACGCCCTATTTTCGTCGCCGGAAATGTTGTCCCACCCCATGGTCCACAAGTGTCAACAACTTCGAGTTGTTGATCACGTAATAACACCAAATAAAGATAAACAGTGGTTGTTTTTGGCAGGCAACTTTTTTTATCGCCACTCTCTTGCACTAGGAGGCACTGGTTCTTAACTTGCTCTGATGATCCGTGCACATCAGGTACGGAAGGAATGCGTGAAGACCCATTCGAGCCTATTCCCGCGACAATGCGTGATCCGTAAGCCGCTACTCGCTGTGCATTGGACATGGAAGGCAGGGTGAATTTTTGATGCTATGTCTAAATATTTCTCCCCCAGAAAATTGCTACTTTGTGAACGGACCACGGAACATGTGACGTTATTGATGCTCAGCACTGGCATCCTCCACGAAGCTCTTGTAATACACGATAGCATCCACGTATTCCTCGCCTGTGCCGTCACTCTTCTTCAGTCTCCCGGCTTCGGGAATGAGACCGGTGCGTTGGAAGCCAAGTCGATCCCAAATCGCAATCGATGCAAGATTGTTCTGGAATAACACTCATTGGTCTCCATTGACGTAGAATTAGGGAAGGCGGGAGCCAGAATCAGACCTTGAACACAAGATTGAAGACTGATGCCCGGTAACCCAGTTGGGGAGCATAGTGTAAGTATGATTTGGCCAACAGCAACCCATATCGCTTTCCGCGCCAACTGGAAGGAACAAGGAAACCGCCATTACAGATCTTAAATCACATACAACATCAGGTCAAGAATATGCAAGCAGGTTTATTTGACGCACGTGAGATGATCGTCCGGGATAATTGGGTTTGATCTTTCGAAAGATTGACATCGGGTGACGGAAAAACCAAAGTTGGAAACGTACGTAGTATGCGCCCGCCACACAGTCTTCCAACGCACGCCCGGCGAGGGCCTCCTCTAAAGTACTTGGCTCCGAAGCGTTAACTGCTTCCATGTAAGCAATGCCTAAGAACACATCCCCGCCAAAGAAATAATCTACGAAGCCCTCAGCACCAATGGGATATTCCTACGATAAAGACCAAGAAGCAGCTCTAACGTGAGACCCTAGTAGACGTGATAGTCTCCCACATGAGGATATGTAAGGCCTCGATCAAGCTCTGCTTCAAGGGTTCCATGTAAAAAATCGACCAGAGCTTGAGGACAGGTCGAGCCGTCAATATGATGGACTGATATCTTGCTACCAACCCCGTTGTCATAGGACGTGGGGGGTAATTGGTGGAAGCCCGAGAAGCGGAGGGTTTTCCATAGGGAGCCATCCTAGTAGAAATCGGCAGTTACCGTGAAGAGATTTCGCAGTACCCGCCTCGTGGAATTGGCCTATGCCATTCAAAAAACAAACGCGCGACGAGTAGGTGTAAAGTTTGCGAAGATTTGAATGGCCTACTCATGATGCTGAGCTTTTTAGCTACTTATCTGACCACGTTTACTCGTCTCTGCCCCAGGCTAGCCACTAGGCTTGAGTTTTTCCACCCATCCTCAGAATGAAGCCCTTCTCTCCATTATCCTCTATCCCCGTGCTCTTTTTTCGCCCCGATACTCATTCCCTCGCTTGATCCACAATACCTCTTCGTCATGGCTTCCGGCGCCTTCAATCCCTAGACAGGCTGTGGCGGCGCCTGCAGTCGGGGACTATGTCCCAAGCTCAGACCAGCACGTCTTGAGCTCCCCTTCCGAACTCGCGCGCAGAATCTCGGCACGGGTTCTTCCAAAATTGGCTCGTCCTGACGTCCACAAAGTTTTAGTCGTCGGGAGTGGCGGGCTCAGCATTGGTCAAGCTGGCGAATTCGATTACTCTGGTTCGCAAGCTATGAAAGCGCTCCGTGAAGAAGGCATAGAGGCGGTCCTTGTTAATCCTAACATCGCTACATGGCAAACATCGCATCAGCTTGCTTCTGAGGTCTACTTCTTGCCGATCACAGTCGATTATGTCGCCTATGTATTGGAGAAGGAGCGCCCAGATGGTATCCTGTTGACCTTTGGTGGTCAGAGTGCCCTGAACGTCGGTATTGCATTAGACAAAATGGGTATCTTTGAGCGTCTCGGCGTTCAGGTTTTGGGTACACCAATCCGAACCCTGGAAGTTAGCGAAGATCGTGATCTTTTTGTGCAAGCCTTGAATCGTGAGCCAATTTTTGCCCCATTTACCACTTTTATATCTAATCGCGTTCCCATCAGAAATCGACATCCCAGCTGCCCAGTCCACTGCCGTATCGTCGGTTAATGCAGCACTTGCTGCCGCCGAAGTCATTGGATATCCTGTCATTCAGCGTTCTGCGTTCACACTTGGTGGCCTCGGCAGCGGCTTTGCCAATAATCCTGATGAGTTGCGTGATCTCGCTGCGAAGGGCCTAAGTTTAAGTCCCCAGGTCTTGGTTGAACGGAGCATGAAAGGTTGGAAGGAGCTTGAATATGAAGTCGTTCGTGACGCTGCAGATGTGAGATGTTCTTCTTCATTACTGTCCACATCCGAGTCCTGAACCCTCCGCGAACTTAGAATACAATCATATGTTGCAACATGGAGAACTTTGACCCTCTCGGCACGCACACGGGCGATTCCTATCGTCGTCGCTCCATCGCAAACACTACCAGATGATGAGTACCATATGCTTCGCAGTGCCGCTATCAAAGTCATCCGCCACCTTGGGGTTGTCGGAGAGTGTAACATTCAGTATGCGCTTAACCCCGCGTCCAAGGAATATCGTGTTATCGAAGTCAATGCCCGCTTAAGCCGGTCAAGGTTGGTGGGGCGATATCATCACGATAATCACGAAGCTTATCCTTCCGGCCATTCAGTGCTCTTGCGTCTAAGGCTACTGGGTACCCACTCGCCTACACTGCTGCCAAGATTGCTCTTGGTTGGACACTTCCAGAACTCCCCAATGCCGTCACGAAGTCTACGACCGCTTGTTTCGAACCATCGTTGGACTACATTGTAACCAAGATCCCGAAGTGGGACCTCGCCAAGTTCTCCACCCACGTAAATCGCGAAGTAGGGTCTGCAATGAAATCTGTTGGAGAAGTCATGGCTATTGGACGCACATTCGAGGAAAGTTTGCAAAAGGCTATCCGCCAGGTGGACCCCCGCTACACGGGTTTCGAGGCGTATTCTCAACCTCAGGATTTGGACCGTGCTCTCAGAGTCCCCACTGATACTCGTCTTTTTGCGATTGCGCATGCTATGTTCAATAAGAACTATACAGTCGACCAACTACATGACCTCACCAAGATCGATAAGGTAGGGTTCTCTTATGCCTTCGTGCTCCTTGTCCCAACTCCTGATGTGCATCCACCCCAGTGGTTTTTGTACAAGATTGACAACATCGTGCAGACGAATTTGGCAATCAAAGCCGCACCGTCTCTCGAATCGATCGACCGTGACCTGATGTTGCGTGCCAAACGAATGGGGTTCGCGGACCAGCAGATAGCTGATTTAATCTCCTCGACTGAAGATGCCGTTCGCGCGCACCGTAAATCTCTCAACGTGACGCCATTCGTGAAACGTATAGACACTCTTGCTGCCGAGTACCCGGCTCACACAAACTATCTCTACACGACGTACAATGCTTCGGAGCATGACGTCGAGTTTGACGAACGTGGAACGATGGTTCTTGGCTCAGGTGTTTATCGTATCGGCAGCAGCGTCGAGTTTGATTGGTGTGCAGTCACCTGCGCCCGGAAGCTGAGGGATATGGGGAAGCGCACGATAATGATCAATTATAACCCGGAGACCGTCTCGACCGATTTCGACGAGGCCGATCGTCTTTACTTTGAAGAACTTGGGTGGGAGCGAGTAATGGATATCTACGAACTGGAGCAAGCCAGCGGTGCTATCGTCAGCGTCGGAGGTCTGCACTTACCTATGAAGCCATTCTACTGCGTGGACACTAAAGCATCTTACAGGGCAACTACCGCAGAACATTGCATTGAGACTCAAGAACACTGGCATCAACGTTCTGGGGACAGATCCACAGATGATTGACACGGCCGAGGATCGACACAAGTTCTCTGCCGTCCTTGACAGCATCAATGTCGATCAACCCGAGTGGGTCGAGGCGACAAGTCTTGAGGACGCAAAAGATTTCGCCAACAAAGTCGGGTAAGGGGATTCACACTCCATGTTTAATCGTGGCCCCTCATGCACAATTGTTCCTATAGATATCCCGTCTTGATTCGTCCTTCTATGTTCTCTCCGGTGCCGCAATGAATGTAGTTCACGAGGAGTCCACATTGGAATATAATCTCTCCGCTGCCGCTTCCGTGTCTCCGCTGCATCCCGTCGTCGTCACGAAGTTCATCGAGGATGCACAAGAAATTGATGTGGATGCTGTGGCTCACAAAGGTCGCCTTCTTGTTCACGCTGTATCCGAACACGTAGAGAATGCGGGTGTTCACTCTGGTGATGCCACTCTGGTCCTTCCTCCGTTCTCGTTAGACGACCAGGACATGTTTCGTCTGAAGGAGATTACTCAGAAGGTTGCGAAGGCGTTTGACATTTCTGGGCCATTCAACATGCAAGTCATCCGCAAGGACTCTGGAGACAGGGGCGAGCCAGTTCTCAAGGTCATTGAATGCAATCTTCGCGCTTCCCGATCGTTCCCCTTCGTGTCTAAGGTTCTTGGCCACAACTTCATCGACACCGCGACTGCTGCTATTGTGGGCGAGAACGTGCCCGAACCTGTGGATCTTATGGCTGAGAAGCGCGATTATGTGGCCATCAAGACATCGCAATTTTCGTGGACTCGATTACCTGGTGCGGATCCTTTCCTCGGCGTAGGCAAGTCTGCATAATTGTTTGAGAATGAGTTATCATGCTAACGCTGTTCCTTACATTCCCAGAGATGGCGAGCACCGGGGAAGTGGCGAGCTTCGGGAAAGATATTCATGAAGCGTATTGGGCGTCACTCCTCAGTACGACGGGTTTCCGTATCCCTCAAGCAGGCTCTGGTGTCCTGATTGGCGGAGACATCACGAAGCCGGAGATGCAGACTGTCGCGAAGGGTCTTGTCGCCCTAGGCTTCCACCTGTATTGTTCAAGCACCGTGGTGGAAGAATTCCTGAATGACTTGCCACATGTGAGGTGCCATAAAATTTTCTTCCCCACGAAGGACAAGCGCAAGCTTCGGGAGGTCTTCGATCAGCATGACATCCAGCTTGTGTTTAATCTTGCAAAATCCAAGGGAACTGACGCCGGTGACGAGGACTACGTTGCCCGACGGTGATTATTTTTGTGTCACCTTCCATCTTTTCAAGTGCTAGGCACTCATGCATGACTCTGATGCTTCGTAACTCTCCTAGGAATGCCGTCGATTTCGGTTTCCCTCTACTCAACAACTGCTCGTTGCTGCTCAACTTTTCGTTGAAAGCCTAGCTCGTAAGATTCCTCAAGGGGGTCTGCGCAAGTATATCGAAGGTCGGATCCCCAGCGAAGTCAAGTCGTGGCGCGGTTTCGTTGGGTCGAATGTATGATAGTTTCTCCTCTCTCAATGTGTTCCTGGTGGCAGCACTCAACGTTTGAAGCATGCCCATATCTCGAAAAACAAACATGTACAAAATGTGAATCTCATCTCTTGCTCGTCGGAAAATATACGTTTTTTTGGTTGTTTGATCTTGGGATTGAAGGAATCAGGCCAAGGATAAGAGATGAGCAAAATGGGAGGGCCTGTCAAAGTGACATTTGAGCCCCCCTAACAAACGAGCATGTTGTATTTGTTAGTCTCTTGCTCATATGAATTGTAACTACGAGCTTTTTTGTATGTAATAATAGGCTTGGTCCAGGGAACACAAACAAAGAGACGATGAAGGGGAGCGACAATAAATTGACAAGTACAGTATATATATTGAAGCTATGTGGCTGTCTCGGCAACGATGTTGGGAACATCGTTCTTGATGCTATCTTTGGAAGGCCCTGCGGCTACGTTCGGTGCCGCAGACGCGGCCGTTATGGGAGGGGCAGTAAGCGTCGCAGTGACCGCTTTAGCACCGGGCTTGTTGAACGTTACAGTTTTATTGAACCGGTTCGCCGTGGCAGCGCTCATCATGCGCGCCTTCTCCTGAGCCGGACTCAGCGTAACGGTCGGGTCTGAGGCGCGGAGTCCACGATGGAATTCGCCAGGGAGAGTCGTTCGGCCTGGGGGATGCTGGAACGTGCACGTTGCACGGGTGCAACCCGCCCCAAAGCGACAAGCAGTGGTGGAAGAGCCCCCACTAGTGTTAGAAGCGTGAGATTTTGAATATGGATGGTACGATGCAGATTTATAGGTTGGTTGATGATGATGCACAGAGGATGGGGTTGGAATGGGCACAACGGCTAGAGCGAGATGTAAGAATCTAGCTTCTTGGGATATATAACTTATATTGACGTACCATTGGGATTTAGAATGGCAGGACTCGCGTGAGCTTTAGTGCAATCTTTGTCTTCACATTTGATGCCCTTTTCGCACGGTTCATTACTCAAAACCAACCCAGACTCGGCAGTGGCAGCAGGTGAAGGGTGGGAGTACCGACAGACGGGATTTGTGCACGTCATACCGAACTTGCAAAGGGTTGGAGTTCCGGGTCGTTCAGGATAGTGGATGCGATTAGCGGGGGCCGTTACGATTTGAGCGGCTGCAGGAGGAACGGGTTGAGGAGAGACGACTTCATTGGATGCAGTCGTTGGGGGTTGAGGCGTAGGGGTCGATGATTGAGAGGTATATGATGCCTGCTCCCGACCAACACCATTAACGTGTCCAGGCGGACCGCCTCTACTGCTCCCACCGCGTGCACCACCACGCCCTCGGCCCCTCCCTCCCATGCCATAACCATTTCCGTTCATCTGAGCGCCTTGAAAATTCCCAGGTATGCTTCCAGCAAATCCATTACCGGTGCCGTTCATCATACCCATGGGAGGTATCCCCATACTCATCGCCATTTGTGCCATCAATGCCATCTGGGCGCCTAACATCTCCTGGAATGCCAACGGATTCGCGGCAGGCATGCCCATGTTGGCACCTTGCTGAGGAATAAAATTGGGAGCATTTGGATTCATCCCCATCGCGGCACCAGTTACGGCGTCGATCTGAGCTTGTATAGGATCATACTGTTGTGGCGAGAGTTGATGGGATCCGTTCTGGTGCTGGTATTTGGGAGATGGGCCTACTCTCTCGAGCAGACTGCGTCCATTTGTGCGACCAGATGGCTGTTGGGAGGGAATGGGAGCGGGAGCATCATCTCGCATCGCGCGGGGCCGATCAGGAAGGTCGGAAATTCGAGGTGCTTTTCGTGCTGGTCCTGGAGAGGAAGAACGGGTACGTTTGGGAGGGGATATGGTCGACATGGCTTGTTGGAATAAAGGGACTGCAGCTCGTGGGCCCGTGGGGGGTGCCCGACTGTCATGGAAGTAAGGAATACGAGTCAAACGAGAGATGAAAACGGTCTAATTTGCAGCCAAACACTTACGCCGGACGAGAGCTGGACGCATCCACGCTTCCGTAACCCTGGTCGCCCGTTGTATTTGAGGACACAACGTCGGCGGAGTCTTCAGCTTCCTCACTGGCGTTTGCTTCTACGAACAGCCAGTCGGTGAATTTCGGGTCGTACTCAGGCCCGATAAGATCTGTCAGCTCTGAGGTGATCTGTTCTGGCGTCTTGGAGTTGATTAGCATGATGGTAATGTACTCCGCCATGACAGGGTCAGACTCCGTGGAGTACCCTTCATTGCGAGTTCTTTCTGGATCGAGCTCTACAGAGGCCACGCTGAGTTAGTAAAATCATACAGAGACTTGAACAGGACGTTTCCGTGCCTGTAGCTCCTTCGCCCGTTCGGTATTCATCGCGAGAGCCATTGTAGAAACCACAATCACAAAGCGAGTGTTGAGTCTCGGGAGTTGCCGAGTCAGTGCGTTTCTGTACGCTGTTAGAGCTGTTGGAGCTGTTGAACAGTTCACGGTCGATGCAGCCGAACCGCTCGCGCACTGAACGCCTACTGGAGGTTAAGTATGACAGGTCGTGATTAGTCACACCGCTCAGTCTAATTATTCTATATTTTACTGTATAGTGTTCCTGAAGGTTCATCAGGTAAGGGCGAGGTACATGGCAATCTCTCTCTCTTCTCATTGGCTTGGGCTTGTCATTCAGATGGAATGTAAATTGCATTAAAATGTATACACTCGCTTTGATTCTATGTACAAACTTGTCTAAAACCTATTTCCCACGATAAAACGACCCCTGTCCCTTGCTAAACGAGTGGCGAACGTTGCATAGCGGCACAGAGCAAGACTGGGGACGAGAGGATCCTCCTAACTGTGAGATGGGCGGCACATGTCCTCAACCTGCAGCATTCGGCGTCAGGGGCTGCACCGAATCCCACAGTATCTATAATTTGCACTGTTGAAATTGGGCTAGATAGGATGTCCCCGCCGCACCTGAATGCTCTGTACATGGGTGATTGTGGTTAACGCACCTCGCCTTGGGGAAAGGGGGTGGGAAATGATATCGATACCAGCCGCTCACCCAGGAACATGCGGAAATCTGGCTCGAAGTCTAGCCTTTGGCACGTTTGATCACTGTCTGCCGAGTTCAAGAAAGATCAACGGATCGCGAGCCCTCGTCAAGTACTCCCACATTGGCATCCCAGTGAGATTCAATGAGTCAGGAATGAAGGTCGTGAGAACTCTCAAGGCTGCTGACATCGCAGGATCACCAACCAACCGCTGCCAGAGCCGAATCTTGTGAGTAATATGTGAATTCACCTAATGTTAGAAGTGCGGAAAGATATCAAGGGAAATTTCGAATGGCACTGGCAGCGCCCGCAGCGCTAAGTGTGCGGACGTAAGTCTCCCACGCGAAAGGGGGCGGTCTGATCCTGCAGGCAGGTGTGTGCGAACTGCCATTTCCACGGCCATGATCCTCCCCTCCTTATCCAACTCAATCGATACTTGATCTCCATTCACAACGTTCTTGAAGTGGATCACGGACATCAAGTGGATATCAGCAGCATGCCAATTTGAGATCCTAGTTCAGGACTAAACACATACCGCCAATTCGGCCATACGGTGCACAGTCTCAATTTCCTCTGTACGACTTCTGGCGCGGGCCAGGAGTGCGTTAAAACCATCACCGAATCCGGCCGAACGGTGTACTACCGGAACAGAGGAGCCAAAACCACGGCCACAGCGATGATATTACCACACACAGTTCCTGCCAGGAATAAAATCTCAATGGAACCCGCCCCCATGGATATATCATGGGTTTAACCATCATGAGAGAACGATGTTTCTATCCGCACCTCATCATATCGTCATCGTCCTCGCAGTAGAGAATAAGGTGTGCTGAGCCCAGGCTTCCCCGCTCCGCCCCACGTAGTCTCCAGGTTTCTTCTCCACGCGATTTCGCATCCGTATCTATTGCCGCGCGCTTTACGCGATTGAGGGGGGAGAACTCGACCAAGGGTATACAAGCAATAAACACGTTCATAGGAGGCGCAGAGCGGAAATTTTTGTCTCGGCTTCAGGGCAATAAGAATCAACTTTTGGGAGGAGGAAACTAGGCGGAGCGCGCCCCACTGCGTGTTAGACATGTCTTCCACCGAAAGATCTGATATTGGAGATCATGAATGGATTTTCAATTTCCTGGCGTTCTATTCCTATCGAAAGGATATATTTCAATCCCGACTAGATCATGAGCATTGGCTCTAGATACTCCGCCCAAAAGCAGGAAACGGCGAAAAGTGGACTGTAGAAAAGCAGCATGCTGAGAAATGAGAAATAACGCTGAAAGTCTGTGAAGATTCAGTGCGCGTGCCAAATACCAGAGGCAATGGCAAGGTGGCTGATCAATGCATTACCAGGAACGCGTGAAGTCGATCGTCTCTTCGTTTATATCAATAAGGCCGAGCGGAACCTGGTCTCAATTTAATCCTGGTGCCTTGCGTCGTCCCTGCGTCCGCAACCGAATCGACTCTTCACTGGGGCTGAAACAGGTGGGATATTGTGGGTTCCACCCGCGGGCCCACTCGGAGAGTCACTTTTTTTTCGAGCTTCGTAAGTGCTGAAAAAGTTGGGAATCCAACACGTCAAGATGAATATAAAACTGACACGGTTCCGATTTCGAAGAGCTGAGGATCACACCCTCGAAATATATCCACGGCATACCTCTTTTTGATGTCCAAAACCCGGTCGAGAAGGCCCGCCCGCTCTTAGATCACGCCATCGGGAAAAAAAAGTCCAGGCACAAGGTGGATGCCAACAACGACACGTAAGAGCAAGGATCGAGCACCACACCTGCGAATCTTCCATACACTCAAAGTTGACCGCCGTTCCAAAACGCAGGGCGAAAAAACCTCGAGATCCTCAAACGAGGCCTGCATAGAAAATACCACGCCCTAGGTGCGGGGGGGGGATACAAATCCGAGCATCGCAATTCGGGAAGACTTCTTCCATGCGGCGCAGGGGAAGTGATTCCCTCGCTATCAGCACGAATGGCCCTCATGGCGTCAATCATCAAACCATCATATTCCACTCCCCTTCCCATATCCCCCCTAGCGTGACGCACAAACGAATAGACGGCAGCGCTGGTGCGACAAGCTCGTGCTCTCCGTGCACCCATATATGAAACCCCCGACAAGAGCAACGAGGACCTTTGGGCCCGATGATTGAGGAAGAATGACCTGGTGCTCTGCTATTTTTGGCGCCGCGTGTGCTCCATTCCACTCCCATCGTTCCGGTTTCCGTTTGGCTAGTTCTAGGTCAGGATCGTATCCACGCAAGAAAGCTTGTTCTTCCTCAATACGGCCGGAAGTCAGATACAATCAATCTGGGAATGCCGATGGGACAGGGGTGGGCAGCTCGTCCAGAACTCGAAGTTTGTACCCCGAGGAACATACCACGCCCGCACCCAATACATTTGAGACTGCCATAACCGTAAAAAATTGGTTGGAAGCATAATGGATCTGACGATTTACTGCGTGCCATGCGCACCCACGCGTAGGCCAGTTGTGGTAAAGAAGACTGACCATTTGGAGAGGGTGGGTTTGATTGTGGCCCCTGGGGACCTTTGATACGATTTGATACAGGGAATTCGGCCGCACAGGAGCGGCAGCAGAGTTCTTGTGATGTTCTAGAACCGAATCGGGTCTCTCAGGGGGGTGATGCTTTTGATGGCATGGCAGCAGACGGCAGCTTGGAATGGAGATAAATGTCGAGCAATAATCGAGTTTGGCGAATAAATTGAGATTAGACACGAGCAGAAAGTAGAGATGCCCTATACATGCGACACTCCCTTAGGTTTCCACCAGCGGGAGGGGGCGAGGTGGGAAACAGGCACGAAGTAAAACACCACTGTGCTGCATTCTGAGAGCCTGACCAGGTGCGGATCAAGAGGGAGGCAGGTTTCAAGGAATAGGTCTGTTGCCCCAAGTAAAAACGACGGGGAAGAGAAGATCCTCTGGGATTCATGCTCTCAGTAGGAATATTATGTTGAATATTTCAGGAACCGACGAAGTAAAAGGAATGAAGGCCAAATGGTGAGATTTGGCCGCGCGGGACTTGCCGCCGGCGGCCTCACGCTGTCCACGACGGTCCAATGATCTGCAGGGCAACTCGACGCCATGTACCTCCCGTCTTGCAGAACCAGGGCACGGCGGATCATTCCCTCCGCGCCGTATATCCTGCACTTGCCATACCGCGATTAGAAGTTTCAAATGTTGGCAACTGGCCTTGCCTGTCACAATCTTGCTAGGCGACTGAATGTCTGCTGGTACTTGCAGTCTTCATGACTCTATGGACGCCAAACGATCCTCCTCCGCCGGTGCTTGTTCGTGGGCGTGGTTATGTGCTTGCTCTAGGCCGTATGTGCGGTCGCAAGGTTCTGGTGTTCTGCCCCACAGCGTGTGAGCGTGCGCATCTGCATCTTTCTTGCCTGCATCTTCTGCCTGCTTGAAACATGCTGTGGCCAGTTACTGGGTGTATCATGCGCGACGCCGCACGTGATCCCGGAGATGCAGTAATCAACCTACATTCGGACGAGCAATCCAGGCTCCCTCGACACGATTCTTACCTGTTTGTGGGGAGACCTCGTAGGTTCTCCGACTTCCCTCGAGTTCCAGAACCATCATCACGATCCCTCATCACCGGAATTAAAGATGAGTCAAGCACCGAACACTCGGACGCCATCAATCTACCGGAGCAAGCCACCGAAAGCCACTACAGTATTACTCAGCGTGGCGAAATGGAAGTCCTATCGGATTCTCAGAACAAGGTCGTCTGATATTTTGCAGGAATCGCTCGCCCTGCGGGGTTTTCGAGGATGATCAACCATTCAATTCAAGGGTGTTTTTTTTTTTGCATATGTGGAGGAATGACCAACCTGGCACCCTAATCTTCGCATCATAGCGTTACTTTTCTTTCTCCCGCCATCATGTCCAGCATTCGGCTATCGCGGCTACTTCCCACAGTGATATGCCTGCAAATAGTTTCCTCCCCACAATGTTATCCCCGGCGGACTTTTATTACGGCTACTCTGTCTTCCTTTTGGATCCTATCCATCGCCACATGCCAAGTTTTCCCGTCAAAAACCCCGATGGAATGGGTAGGTGCATGCGCATTATATGGTTGCACTGCATTCTCGTCTATCTCGCTTGCAAGTATGCCCGTTCCAGGCCCAAGGGAGCAGCAAAAGCATCCGATGATCCGACAGTGTGGGCTCCCCGCAGCATGCAGATTGCACCTGAACCGCGTCAAAAGCCGACTGTTCTTTGCACATCCGCATGACCGCTTACTGTAATCTCAAGTCATCCACATGTGCGTGGGCGCGCTTGAACATATGCTCCCCTTACAATGTGATGCTTAAATTTCCTGATGGTGGAGCCCCGCAGCATAGCGCAGCGCCAAGATTGCCAAGAGGGCCGCACACCCCGTGCTGGCTTGAACACGCACCATCGGCTTTCCCGTGGCCTCATGACAAAGGGACGTGACGTTCAGCGTCACGTCCTCGCTCCCCAATCGCGTGGCTGACTCTCGGCATCCTTCGGCATACCCATACCTGAATACCTGAAATCCCTTATCGATGTCGTTTCTCTCGATACAATACAATACAAATTCAAAGCCATTCATGAATGCATGCCCCAGATCCACAGAATCCCTCATTCTTGCCGTACGTGCTTCCTTGTGAGACGTACGGCACAAATGTAAACAAAAAGAACTGTTTATGCTACGAGATTCCCCCTCCAATTGGAATCTTGGAGGTGCGCTTCCCGCAGCCGCATTCTCAACTGTCCACAATCCTGTACAGCAGTCAGGAGCGGCTATGGGTTTTTCAATTCGTCCATCCACTGATTCCAATTCCGATTCTGTTTTTTTACATACATGCAATAATCTGCATACTATCTATGTACGTCACTTATCTCCTGGAGGTGAGGGGCCAGACAGGGCCGCGTCGACGCCGTGCTCGTGGTCGTCCGACCCTTCTTTCCTGATGCGCATACGTATATCCCTGGCCCTCCTACCCAGAAATCTTTGTGGCAAGGCTGGGGCGCGTGTATAGGTCGAGTCATGATCAAGTCAATTATCAATAGTTTCTGGGACATACATGCATGCGCATGTAGGCTGCCCTCTCATTTACACGCATCAGCATGGAAGCCAACCAACCAACCCCCCTCCTCGCCTGCTCTTCGTCGTTCCCTTTGAATTTTCATTTTTCTTATCACACTCCATACTTGGGGGCTCCCCCTCCAACTTCCCGCTGTAGTAGTAGTAGTTCATTATCAAGACGTCAACGTCAAATTAAAAATGAGAATCAGAACCCAGATTCTGTCAACCAACCCCTTGCCCCAGTGCCTAAAGGGAAAAAAGGGATCCAGGGGGAAGAGGTCCTGGGACCGGGGCGCGAAAGTCTCAGGAGAAAACTGGTGTGGAGAAGTGAGTATTGGAAGTATCGAAGCGGCTGTGTGCCCTGAAGGCTGTGTGAAAAAACCAAAAAAAACAAAAACAAAAACAAAAAACAGACAAAAAAAAACCAGTGACTTTTTTTTTGTGCAAAAAATGGAGGGAAAAAAAAAAACAAACAAAAAAAAAAAAGTGGTTCGATCCTCGGACAAGACCAAGGCAAAATTTGTTGCCCCTGCTGCTCCTCGATCGAACCTTTGTTTCTTGTTACTGTAACATGTAGGGAGGGCTTTTGTCTGTAGTTTTTGTCCTGGAGAAAGAAGGGAAAAAGCACAATGCAATGCAATGCAATGTGAATCCGTCCCGGTCCCGCGTCAAATTGGTTGCAGGTTGCAGGTTGCAATTATTGTGAGCTAGCTGGGCGGGATGGGGATAATTAGGAGGTTCGTTCTAGGGGTAACCAGTTTCCTGGGTGGCGCGTTTGTCGTTCTTCTTCTCTGTGTGTGTATATCCAATGATGGGGTATGATATTATTTATGTCCCGAACGTATGCAGAGCTTTGTTACGTGCAATTGAAAATGAATGTCCAGATGCGCGCTTGAGCGGTGATGATAGGAAATAATGCCAGTATACAGTACTAAGAGGGGTGGGTTCAAGGCCCCAATAAAATTGCCGCCGTGATTGCGATCGAATGTCAAAAGGAAGGTGGTGGCGATGGCGGTGATAATAGTTGCATGTAGGCGAGCTCGCTAGGCGCGGGGCGCGGAGAGAAGGATAATGGCAGTGACCGGGTGGCATTGGGACCGGCCGGTGTGGCGCAAATTGCAAGATCGATCGTGGGGAGGTGAGACGTACGTAACGGGAAAACCAAGCCAAAAAAAAAGAACAAAACAAAACAAAAGTAAAAGTAAAAAGGAAAAACAAAACAAAAAGATAGCGGTACATATGGGGTAGGCAATGGAGGATTATCTCCTCGGGATGCACGTGGAATTCATAATGTGAGACAGTTTTATCTCTATGACGACGGTGAGCAGGGAGGGCCCGGAGGGGGCGTTGTCCGGTTTCGGTTGAAGATGCAAAGCACCACCAAAAGGTTCCGCGGCTGAACTTCGCCCCTCCCCGTCAATAATGATGATGATGATGATGATGATGATGAATATGGCCTCCTTTAGTCCTCGGTTCTATAGCGAATAAGGATGTACTTAAGTGGCGTGCGATGGTTCTGCGGCTTCGAGGGAGAATGTGAGAAATGAACGGGAATGGATGATGCCGTACGCTATGGATATATGGGGAGAGGGTGACAATTGCAAAGGAAATTGGGTGCATGCTTTTATACCAGTAATGCCCGGATGGCCGAATATAACCGAACGCGAGAACGAGGAAGCTGGGAAGCACGGATGAGTCTGGGCGCGGACGAGTCGGTGGGCGAGCGCTAGGGGGTGCGAATGAAGGGGGGTGAGAGCATGGCGATGCACCCCCGATAATTGACTCGCCAGAATCAGCGTTTATAAAGGGGTATTGATGTCCGTTTGATATACACTGGAAAGGAGGGGGTGACCAGTTGGGAATATCATTCGCGATAAGCAGGACGTAGGCGAAGGGGTCGAAGAGACAAGGGGGTGAGATAAAGAAAAGGGAGCACGGCATAACAGGAATACTGACTACAGTGAAGGACGTGATAGATTTGTAATCATGAATGAGCTGTAGGGGATTAGGTTATTGGGGACGTGAGGGTGGTAAGCAATGGTCCGTGTGTGCAGGCGGCTGAAGACGACCACATTAGTCAATATCCGAGGGAAAGGGGGCACGGGAGGCGTTGGATCCGTTGCCATTGGGTTCGGTGACAGCTCATCACAGGCGAGAAATGTAGGGAAAAAAGGGCGAAGAAAAAAAGCCAACCATTTCGGAAACGCTTCCTCGCTTGTGCTTGCCCGAAATGGTCGCTTTTTGCGCCTAAAACGGGGCGGAGCAATTTTGCAGCATGGATATATTACAGTAACATGGTTGCATGCACAGGACGCGAGCCAATAGAGGTGCTACTCCTAAACAGTCACGCATGTCGACCAGTAGATGGAGAAAAGGGAGGAACGTGTCCAGTAGGCAGGGTGGGGATACATGAACATGCAGCTCAGACGTGAGGGAGGGGCACACATCGCCCCCAAACAAACTCAAGTTGCTAATACAGAGGACAGGAGACGGCGGTCAAGGCAGTGCCCCAGGGAGCACAATGACCGCAGACAAAGCACGTAAGACAGACAGCTCCCGACGTCGACCACGACGTCTTAGTCATCGCGTAGGTTATGCGAAATGCAAACCGGCACGAGGGAGCCGACCGGCTATTTGGCGCTCCACGCCCCACCGTCGACGACGTTGGAGAGCGTTGGCGAAAGCTGTGCACGGTTCGAGATGGTTCTAGAGGGTTGCACATTAGTAGGGTGAATAAACAGCCCACACTAGGCGGGCAGAGTTGAATTAAGTGAGAATGAGAGTTTTGCTATGGCGGTGACGGGAAAGTTTATTCCGGGGGGCGCAGCGCCAAGGGACGCGGTTGCCAATAGTTGACATGTGTGCGTGTGTACGTGTGTACGTGTGTTGGGGAGGAACAATGATCCACCAGGATGTGCAGTCCTGGTGTTTCACAAGGTGGGAGGCTCGGGAGAGTGTAAGCGGGGGTGTCAGACCTGGGCTCCGGAAAGGCACCGAGAGATCGGAAAGAGAGCGAGGCGGTGATGGTGTCAGCTCAAACATCTATCCAAATCACAAATCAGAGTGGGTGTCGACCAACCGGATTGCGGTGTCTGCCGAGACGGTGGCGCCGGTCTCGCCGGTATCGCCGGAGCCGTTGAGCGAGGTGCCCCTTGGAGCGGGGTGCTCCGAAACGGGAGACTCGGCGATCACCGGATATGCCGAGTTGGGACAGCTTGCGCATGTTTTTGCTTAGGGCATGGGCTGGCATGGCTCGTAGGATGAAAAATCAGACAGCTTTCTTGGTCAGCATTGACATGGCATCTATGATTCAACAGAGATACAACTCAGATATCTTGTTCGTTGGCCGGCGGATGTCCCACGCGGCGTCTCGCACAACGTCTCACAGATCTGAGCACCGTCTAGCATGCTCCAGGCTGTACACCTTCCCTTGCCCGCAGGTGTCGGCGTGTTTTCCATTTTGATTCCGTGAAAAGCTTTTGGTCCGATTTCCAATTAAATCAATCTGCCACAGGATTTTTCAGCTTATATTGTCTTGATTATAAGAAGGAAGGAAGGCCCGTGTTCACCTCAGCTCTCTGTCCCCGCTAGACTGCCCCCCCTCCCCTCGCGCCGTCCCTTGTTCCCCTCTCCCCTTTTGCGACCCGCCCATACCGATATGACCGCAGATGTTGCTCCTCCACAGCGACGGATATCTCCCAGACGCCAGGCCAAGGCCCCCACCCATCAAAATCCGGCAGGGGTGAGTGCCAGCGCATTCCTTTCACAGCGCGATCCTCTCAACCCCTTCTCCTCAGGCAAGTAGTGATCCGTTTTATGGCCACGAATACGCCGCCCGGATGGCCGCTACCTTCATCACGCATCTCTTCTCTTGTCCCGACGTCCCCCACAGTCAAATGCGGTAACCCAAACGGGCGCTCCCGTACCGTCTCCCAAACTCGCGCACTTTGTCGCATACGCTCTCCACCGCACTAGGCTAAGCAGTAGTGTCACCTTCGCCGCCCTCTTCCTCCTCCAGCGTCTCAAGTCTCGCTTCCCTGCTGCCCGAGGGTCCTCTGGTCACAGATTATTCATCTCAGCCTTCATGATTGCGTCCAAAGTCGTATGCGACGACACTTATTCTAACAAGTCCTGGTGCGTTGTCGGCCAGGGCATGTTCTCCCTCCGCGAGATCAATCAGATGGAACGGGAGATGTGCGGGTACCTAGAGTGGATCCTGAACATCCAGCCTACTGAGCTCGAAGTTTTCACGGAGAAGGTCAAGGCCGAATTTGGCACGGGTATTGCTCCTGCAGCGTTTGACCTCGCCAAAGTCGCCCGGAAACAGCCTGCCGCCCCATCCGGTCCTGCCGTTAGTGAACCGACGGCCACGGCCTACCCTCCGGGAGTCCCTACTGCGATCTTTCCATCCCCAGACTCGGGGGAGGTATCCCCTGCGTCAGAACCAGATAGTCCGTCACATTCTGATACAACGTCCCCTGCCTCTTCAGCGCCTCATACCCCGCCTTCGCTGGACGGTGACAGCCACCAACCTCAGGTTCTCGTCTCTGCATCGGTTTCATCGATCCCTAAAGTCATGCAGACCGGTGGCCTCGTGGTTTCTGCTGCAGGCAAGCACGAGGACATGAACGACGTAAACAGACCGTACGCCTTTGCTGCGCCTGCGGTGTGGTAGCCAGACTCCATTTCCATTCTTCGCTGTCATTTTGCTCTCCCTCACCGTTCCTCCTGCGAACTATGATCGCTAGCCGACGTTAAATAAACCCTGCGGGGGTTGACACAAAACGGTGGACGTATGTATAAAAGCGCAATTGTCTTTCGATCACTTCCCCTCGTCACAAGTGATCTATATCACCACGACGTGTTATATCTATTATCGCACATCCATCTACAACCATGTTATCCTCGACCGTATCTTTTGGCCTGATTGTCTCAACATCTGCTCAATGCATCATCACCCCCTCATGCACACCTTCTCCTCTTACACTTGCTATCCCGAGTTCACCGACACTTCCCCCCTGTCGTTTCCGTCTTCATACTCCCCTAAAATACCTCCACTCCTACTTGCTCGCTATCCCGCTCCTCGGGCGCATCCTATTCCCGACCTTGCGCATGTTGTTCCACGTATCTACAAACCAAAGCTCCCTCGCGTTGTGCGCGGGAGAGTTATCTTCTTTATGATGTGTGACAGACTCCTCTCTCTCACTTTTTCTTACTCTTTGCTTTCATCTTGGATCGACCTCTGGACCGCCATCCTATTCCCATCATTGCCCGCACTGCATACACACATTTCTCTTTTTCTCGTCGTAAATGAAATGCACCACCTCGCCACGCACATATTAATGTCCAATAATCTCATGCCCATTCTGGATCGATCTAGTAGTGGTAGTGGTGGTCCTGGTTCTTCCCAGCTGTGAAAACAATTCATTCTCTTCCGTCCTTTGAGCGAGATATTGCATTGAGCAGGTGTCGCTTGAGGTGCCTTGAGGCCGTCCACGGTCCGCGCGCGCATTATCGCCTTGATGCGGATAATTGTACCTTCTCGTAACAATAACAACAGCCAGCCTAATTTGGCAGGGGGAAATCTCCTTTTTTTGATCCTTTGTCCTTTTTTGTCCGATCTGGCTCTGTTCTGATCCCCTGATAGGCGATACTGATCCTTCCTTCCCCCCCTCTCTCTGTCCCATCTCATTTCTCGTGAGGCCACGCCGGTCCCAGCGATCCCCCTTGCCAATCCGGCCCTCAGCCTGAACAAATGGTAACGCTTGACAATAAAACAAGACACATATATATATACACACACAGCACAGGGACGACAACGCTTTTCCCATTCGAGTAATTCGCTAGCTCGATCGCTTTATTCCCAGAAGGAGGGAATTGGAAGGAAAGAAGGATCATCTCTCTGTCCTTTTTTTGGGCGAAAGAAGGGTGTTTTTGATTCGCCCTTGCCTGATTCAATAAAACACACCTGTCGCCGAGTTCCCTTTCTTGGGGTGTCAACGATGTTGGGACAGTAACTGTAAAGCCCCCAACTACAGTATTGATAAAAAAAATTTTCTCATTCCTAGATCCTCGTTCTTCGATCCCTATATAAAGTATATATACATGTATGCGTGGATCAAGGGATCCTCGCGTTCCACCTTCTCACTTATCGCTTTATTACCCCCTGGGCTGTGCGCGTTATCACAACAGTTAATAAATAGGTGCGGGGGGGGGGGGAGGGAAACGCCAGATATCAATGTTATATAGTTAGGAACGCTCCGGCCGATCCTTGGTGCCGAACCCCATCCCCCCCTCCCCGTGAGAAACCTCTCCATGATCAGGCGACCGGGACTCTCACTGCCCTGAAATTGGACCATTGGACATTGACAGGTAGCTGGTAGGTAGGACGGTATTAAGGACTTGCATAAAGCGACTATTGTTCCTGATAGTGTACAACCCCCTATCCCCCCCCCTTTTTTTTTTCCTCGAAGAGCTCTAGCACAACCGATTCAGATATATCGATGTATATGCCACCGACGCGACCAACGAATCCTTTCCACCTTACCTGTCGTCAGCCCCAGCATCGCGTAGGGCGTTTCCCATACACAGCCCAAACCTATAATAGCCCCCCCAAGATAACATAAAAGAAGTCGAGTTCTTCTTCTGATAAAATACTACTGTAATTGGATTTATGAACTTGTTGTTTGACAAAAATTAAAACCCCTACTACATAGTGTCACGGTAAAGCCTCAGGAGTGGGGTTTATGTGTGCTCTCGCAAAGCTGTGACCCCTCTATATATTCGGGACTCATCTTATCTATTGGCCTGGTGATTGCTAGCTAGGGGGCTCAAATACGGGATGGACAATCGTTATTTTATTACGAACCGACCAAACGAGCGAATGGAGGAACGGAACACATGATCGCGTGCACACACATATATATATATATCACTGTATGTATGCGTACGCGCAGTACTGAACATATGGTTAAGGGGTCGTTGGAGGCTCGTTCTGTGGGGCTAAGCGAGCGGCATGGAGGTGGACCTGGCCGTGGCCGTGGCCAGGGGCCGGGGGCGGAGGGGCGGGGGCTTTGGGTGTGTATACCGCATTGTGGGCTGACTGCAGTGAGGAGGAGAGGTGCGAAGTGTGTGTACATGTGTGTTATTATACTTGGCGCGCGTGTGAGGGCCAGGCGGTCACGATCACGCGAAACCTTTCATTTCTATAGCAATTTTAATTTTAATTTTGTTTTTTTGGCGAAATTTGACCCAGTTGAGCGCGGATCTCCAGGGAAGTGATCAGTTGGATTTCTGTTCTAGGATGATATACCTATGGGAATGCTAGACGATGATGGGGGAGGGAGGTGGATGGAGATGGGGGCGGCGGCGGGGGGCCGGCCCGATGTTTGTGGCGAGGGCTGTCCTGATGGCGAGGTGGATACAGTACCACTCGTGGCCGAGGAGACATGTCGTGACAATATGCGGCAATTAAAACAACCGTGATGGATGGTGATTTTGCTTTTGGATTGGAATTGGAATTGGATACTGGATACTGGGTAACTGGATGGTGACTACCTGCGGATTTGCTCAAATATCTAATACAGTCACTGAGCACCGTATCATTCCGTGGTGTAGTACAATTCTTCCCGCGGCGTGTTGGGCTTTGGATTGGATTTACAGTATATGTGCGGACCGCCAGCCTTGAGTTTTTTGGACGACGGCGAGCGGTCATTAACATCTCGTCGAAGAACATGGGGTCGAGTCATGGGGGACGAAACTCCCTAGGGTCCTATGGGAAGATCGAGAAAATATAATACAAAACAGGGAAAACATGTGTGAAAGGCGTGGCTTAGCGTTTGTTGGGGGGGGGGAGGTGTGCCAGAAAGTGATTGCTCGTCTCCACATTTCTGATCATCCCGCTATTTTGTAATCGCTCTTCGAATTCCAAATATCTGCGGGGTCAGTGAGGCGAGCAAATGCACTAGCCTTGTGTAGAAAACAACCAAAAACTGAGCCGGCGGGTCCTCCCGAGATCTGGGGCCAAAAAGAGGAAAAGGTCAGATCCGTGTTTCGTTTAGCCTTATTTACCACTGTCTAGTCTGTCTTAGCTCCGGTCCGATACTTTATATTCGGCCCCTGAAACTTGGCCGGATATTTCCGAATGTCCGACAGTCATCCGAAATGGAAAAATCCAATGTTCGCAAAAGTGTTTCTGTGCCTGGATTTTTGACTTGGATGATAGCGGGTTGATTAGCGCTGAACATTCGTCCGTTACTCCCTCGCGCACGGCTCTTGACATGAACATCGATGAGACTGTCGCGCCAGTAAGTAACCACAGGTCATGAGTGACAATTTTTGTTCATTTTAGGGAATGCAACGAGGCAACCACGTTTTGGGCCACCTGATGGGGCTTCTTTCAGGCATCATCACGATACTAAACAGTATTTGCGATAGCGAATCATTAGAAAACATGAACACGAGGCGTACCATAACGGTGAGAGCGACAGGGAAGTCGTATAGAGAAATAAAACTACCGATGCTTCACAATAAAATGGCGTTCCGTACGTACAATCGTACATTGGGTGAGCTAGACAATTCTAGCCGTAGCCGCGTGAAGTGGGGGGGGATCCACATCTGATATCTGATATCCAATACCCTCTTTAGGCCCCCCACACAGCTCTCGAGAGCCTTCTTTTCGAAAAAAGGGGCTACGCTAATTTCGAAACATGCAAAGGGGCGCCAACTGGCAAGCGGTGTGGCTTGATTCTGAAATGCGAATGATGACTCGGATCCTTTACATACAGTCGCGCGCTTTTCATGCAAACAACGGCTCCTGACCAGCCACTGTCCCATAGATTCACCGCCGCACCATTCACAAAAACCGATCGCATATACAGTAAGTGCAGAGCGGCTATGTTTGGAGGAACTCAGTTCAGCGATATTGACGTTTTGGCCTTGAACGCAAAGTTGATACCACATAAAGGCGACATTGACTGTTCTTTGTCGTCCCAGGAAGGTTGCTGAAAGCCGTCCTCCCCAGATTCCTAAGTGTATGAGGATAAGGATGAGAATCGGGGCTGTATCAGGATCTTGGCACACAGCAGCATATCGTCAAATTTAATTATCTCTGCATTATGTTATGGTGCACCGAGCCCCTGATGGCGAGTATTAATTTTTTGCCGCCAATGACATTAATACGTGAATTTCTTCAGCATTGGATTCGCCCAACTTACCTCAGCAAAACCCACGTGCTACCTGAAGATTTCGAAGGTTTCAGAAGACTCGTTCAGAGCCTTGAGGCAGTAAGTGGAATCCGGTGATGCCTGAGGGATTTCCTTTTGCAGGTGGCAGCTCACCGGCAATACCCGCGCCTTGCTAATAGTTGAGTACTTTCCGCCCTATCCGGATGCAAAACCGAGAACCCAGAATTCGGCGCAATTTATTTTGAACGTGACTCAACACCACCCGGATGCAAAACCGGAAAGAACTCAACGCCGGCACAAGTTGAGGAGGGATAAGTTGCTAGATATGATCTTTAGGTAGCAGAAACATAAGTAGTTAGCTCATAAATTATATTTTTTAAGTGATTTAACAAGCTTTGAGCGGGTTTGGAGAAGATTCTCCGGAATTCCGAAAAAGGAAATTTCCACCGTGCGTGCATGACTATGAGGGTAGGGGGAGGGAGGTCAGAATACCATGTAGATGGCCCTTTACCATAGCACGAAGGCTGCAAGCCGGAGTACCGGGTGAGCGCTTAATTCGAACTTAAAGAAAACTTCAACATTGGCGGGGTTTGAACCAGGGGCCCACCAAAAGCTTACACTCAGTCCCTAGGACTATTACTCACTACACTACATAACAGACGTGACCCTTAGGCCTTTCGTACGTATATAACACTCTCCTGATCTCCCGCCGAGTTGTCGGGCGAGGCGTGATCTCGGATTGGATCCGAATGTGTCAAACCCAGTGCGCCAAATTCTCGGTTTACATCCGGGTAGGGCGGAAAGTCAAGAGTGCTTGCTAATCGCTAATAATCGATTATAGCTGATTTCAAAAATGTGCGGACGAGCGTTTGAAATCCTTGTGGAATGCAAAAAGGCGAACGCTCAAAAAAAAGTTGCGAACAAAATTTTCCTCAGATCAGATCGATCTGGCCGATTTGGAATGAATTGAACCGAAAGTCCGTCCCAACACCCGTATAAGAGTGCCAATGGGTAGGCTAGGCACTCCCCTCTGACCTCGCTCAAGCCCTCGTTCAGTAAACTATCTAACTATCTGCCACTAGACGGAAGACACAGATATCCTCAAAGGCCCTCATAGACAGTCTTGTTTATACTGCAGTGTAGCCTCAATACATCAGGAATCCACACTACCATATATGTATATACAGCTGGTGGCTGAAAGCATGAGTGAACATTCCAGGAAAAGTCGGTGCTTTCTCTATTCTATTCTTGCGGGCTCCGATAGTAGCATCCCCATCCACTCGGAGAAGTATCGCAAAGGCACAGCAGAGAAAGTCCTCGGAACATGTCCATTCAGGCTTTTGGCCACAATATACACATATGGGAATATACAAAGTAAATGAGGAGTTGGTGGTATCAAGGCTTGTGCGGGGGCCATTTTTGAAGGATCTATACTTGAATTGTGACTACAGTAATTACAAGACTGTCTTTGACTCCATGTGAGGGCCTTTGAAGATATCCGTGCCTTCCATCTAGTGGCAGATAGTTAGATAGTTTACTGAACGAGGGCTTGAGCGAGGTCAGAGGAGAGTGCCTACCCACCCATTGGCGCTCTTATACGGTGCTGGGACGGACTTTCGGTTCAATTCATTCCAAATCGGCCAGATCGATCTGATCTGAGAGAAATTTTGTTCGCAACTTTTTTTTGAGTGTTCACCTTTTTGCATTGCACAGGGATTTCAAACGCTCGTCCGCACATTTTTGAAATCAGCTGTAAAGCCTCACTAATGTTCGACCGTTGCGCTAGAAGTCATAACCCATACAGTCTGTCTGTTTCACTTGTGGTCGTTCTCGACAGGTAAACGATCTGAAGAACGTGGCCGGAGCTGATGCCATGATGTCGTTCTGGGCCTCGGCCCCCATGTCTCGAATAGGATATCCTGCATTTTCCTGGTGCTGTCTTTTTTGTGATCCACTTCTTTAAACAGGCCCTTGAATTGGTCGCAAGCGTATATAAACCCAGTCCATGAATATGACTGGCTTGGAGTCGTGATTGACACCGAAAGTATTCCCCGTGTCTCCAGTTTGCCTTTCCCCTACGTCTTGAACGTAAGTTTTGTATCATATTCCTAGCGGCATTGCATAAACCGTGATTAGCCGTCATGCCTGTTCCAGTCGAAGACCCTTTCCCTTTCCCACTTTCCTTTGATGACGGCGATGTCATCCTCCGCGCTGGGGATGCCGAGTTCAAAGTGCACATTTGTCTTTTACGCCTTGTCTCCCCATTCTTCCGAACCATGTTCAGCCTTCCGCAGCCAAATGTTGGAAAGAGCGAAATACCGGTGATCCCAATGGACGACAATGCCGCATCTCTGGATTTTGTGTTGCGATCTATTTATCCTCTCAAGAGGCCTTTGGCTACCTCCATCGAGCAAGCTCAAAAGGTGTTGGAGGTCGCAGAGAAGCTCGATGTCGAGTACGTCGCCGGGGCAGTGCGGACTTCGCTCAGTGAACTTTTGGCTGCCGAGCCTAATCCCCTTCGTTCTTGGGCTATTGCGACCCGGCATGGCCTTGAAGGAGCCCAAAAAGCTGCCATCCTACGTTTTGATCCTAACTCCTATCGCCCGAGCGCTACACCTCCTAGAGAGTTGCTTTATGTCAACGGACTCCAATATCACGAGTTGGTGGAAGCCAGGAAGAAATCCTTTGGGATACGGGGACTCTAAGTGGGGTTAATAATCTCGTTTCCGTATGAGAAATATGGCACTGAAACTTTTGCTATTGTGTTTCTAGGACGTGGACGGTGAAGTAGTGCAAGCCCGGCGAGTTTTCAAAATGCACAATTTCCCCGAAAACATTGTCGCTTCTCTATCGTATAAAGGTTGTGTACGCCAACAGTTTTGCATTCATTTGGCCATGATCTGTTGATAAGGTAATATGCGCCCCATCAATGATAATCCAGGAGATATGTATTTCAACACGCACTTTCGCTGAACTTTTGTGATCGTTGCACCTCAGGGATTCACTTTAAATGGGCCCTTCAATTGGTCGCAACCGTGTATAAGCCCAGTCCATGAATATGGTTCATTCGGAGTCGTGGTTTCTACTGGAAGTATTCCTCCCCTCTAGCTTACTCTTCACACCTGGCTTGGACGTAGCTCTTGTGTCATCTTCCTGTCCCATGCCATTGTCTAAACCATGAGCCATCTGGGCGGCCTCTTTGTACATCTGTGGGCGGCATCCCTCTCCCCTCGCTTTCCTTCGATGACGGTGATGTCATCCTCCGTGCTGGGGGCGCCGACTTCAGAGTTCGCATTTGGCTTCTGCGCCTTTCTTCCCCTCTCTTCGAAACCATGTTCAGTATTCCCAGCCAGACCTCGGGAAGAGTGAGATACCCGTGATTCAAATAGACGAATGAGTCGTATCTCTGAACTTTGTGTTGTGGTCCATTTCCTGTCGAGAGGCCGGTGATAGCCTCCATCGCACACGCTCAAAAGCTATCCGAGGTCGTAAAGAAGCTCAATGCCAACCATCCAACTACAATGGCGCGGCCCTCGCTCACTCAACTTTTGTTTGCCGAGCCTGATCCCCTTCGTTCTTGGGTCATTGCAGTTCGTTATGGGCTCAAAGGAGTCCAGAGCTGCCCAGCGCTTTAATCCTGGCACGATTGTTTCTCCACCTCGCGAATTGGATCGTGTCAGCGGACTTCAATATTTCCAGTTGCTAGAGGAGTGCAAACAGCGACCCAAGAGCAGATTCTAATCGTGGTACCCTATCGAGAAATATGTCCCTGAAATTCGGGCAAGTCTCGCTGTTACGCTCCCTAGACAAGGCGTCTAACATGGTCTGACAACTCGCACTACAGAATTCTCAAAATCTACAATTTGCCAAGGTACGTCGTCCCCTCTATATATATTTTCAAGGCTATATATGCGGCGGCGGCTTCGTAATCGTTTATATTGTATAATTCAAAGGCAATATCCTCTGGACCAATCATAGCGAGCCGTCCAGGAGGAGAAACGCGCGTCAACTGCTTCGTGTATTTGAACTCGTTTAGGCCAGCGAATGTTACCAGCTGCAGGTCCCTACCTAGGCACGCTTCTGCGCTACTAACCTGTTGGAACGTTGCATAACACAGAGGCTTTGCTAGAGATGCATACAATATGTCTGGTCCACCTGTAATCGAACCTTTCCCGATCTGAAGAAGATTTTGTTCTGGGTCCCCGTGCCCTGGATAGGATATCCTGCCCTTTCCTGCCGCTATTTGTTTTTGCCATCCAGTTTCTTTAAACGAGCCCTTGAATTGGTCGCACGTGTATGCAAAGTTATAAACCCAGCCCATGAGTATGGTTGTCTCGGAGTTGTACATTGCACTAGAAGCATTTCCCGCGCCTCCAACCCACACTTCGCACGCATCTTGAACGTAAGTTTTGTGTCATCTTCCTACCTAGCAGCATTCCCTAACCTATGGTTAGCCTCCATGTCTGACCTCCCGTTTGTCCCGCTTTCTTTTGATGACGGCGATGTCATACTCCGCGCTGGAGACACCAACTTCCAAGTTCATATTTGGCTTCTGCGTCTCGCCTCGCCTTTCTTCCAAAGCATGTTCAGCCTTCCGCAGCCAAACCTTGGAAAGAGCGAGATACCTGTCATCCTAATCGACGAAGAAGCCACATCTCTGGATTTTATATTGCGATGCATTTATCCTATCGAGATGCCTCCGTTACCTCGATCGAGCACGCTCAAAAGCTATTCGGAGTCGCAGACAAGTTCGATGTCAAGCGCGCTGTCGAGCTATTGCGGGCTGTGCTCACTCCGTTTTTGGCTGCAGAGCGTAATCCCCTTCGATCTTGGGCCATTGCGGTTCGTTATGGGCTCGAAGAGGCTCGGGGGGCTGCTGCCGAGCGTTTTCGCCCCGGCACCTTTTCGGACCCACCCAAAGAGTTGGCGTATGTCAACGCACTCCAATATTTTCAGTTGCTGAAGGCGTATGACACTTACTAGAGCGACGGGGGCGAGACCCACGAGACCGAAGGTCGTATCTACATTGTCACGTAAGCTCTACGCTCTGCGACAGGACCATGGATGCCAATCACCCCTTGATCATGTAATGTATATATCCTGTTCTTGCTCCCACCCCCCATCTGCCTGAGGATGTCCGTTCAACATGGAAATCATTCTGGATGTGTGGGGATTAGGGCTATCCTGGCGAGGCTAGAAAACAAACCCGAATGTCTAAACCAATCAGTAGCCAGGAAGTGAGCTTGCAAGTTCTAATCCTGATTCCTATGAGAAATATGCCGCTATTATGTTCCCAGCCATGGATTCTAAAGTGGTTTGACAACTCGTTAGCACTACGGAGTTTTCAGAATCAACAATTTACGAGGGTACGTTGTCGCTTCTGTTTATTATGAAGAAGGGATGCCCGGGTGATCGCTGAACTCTGGGTGTAAGCCAACATCCGGTCAAGTCACGGGCAAATATAATCATTGCGGCAGTTAAGCGAATTTTAACTTGGATGCGATGACAGACCTCAAAGTTACTTTCTCGCGCGCGGCTCTGACATGACATCGCAAAAAGGTTGAAATCCGCATCAGCAAAAAGGTGTGACAAAATTTTTTTTAGGGGGTGCAATGAGGCAACCACGTGTGGGGCCACCTGACGGGGCTTCTTTCGGGCATCGTCGACGCTGGGCATTGCCTGCGATAGTGAATCATGAGAAAATACGAACACGAGGCGTACCAAAGGAAAGATATAAGGGTGAGAGCGACAGTATAGATAATAAAACTACCGATGCTTCACAATAAAATGGCGTTCCGTGCGTACATTGGGTGAACTGGACAATTCTAGCCATAGCCGCGTGAAGTAATTCATGAGGGGTGATTCACATCTGATATCTGATATCTGATACCCTCTTTAGACCCCACACAGCTCTCGAGAGCCTTCGTTTTCGAAAAAAGGGCTAGGCTAATTTCGAAACATGCAAGGGGCGCCTACTGGCAAGCAGTGTGGCTTGATTCTGAAATGCGAACGATGACTCGAATCCTTTAGCGCGATTTTCGTGGAAACAACGGCTCCTGAGCAGCCACCGTCCGATGGATTCGCCTCCGCAAAAGAACACCATTCACTCTTAGAACCAAGAACTCGGTCGCATAAAGCGCAGAGCGGGCCATGTTTGGAACGACGATATTGCATTAGGCCTTGAACGCAAAGTTGATGCCCCATGGAGGTGCGGTTAACCATTCTTCATCGTCCCAAGAAGACTGCTGACCCTTCACAAGCTATATAGAGAAGTGAGAAAATCGTCTTCACCGCATTTCCCAACACATGAGGACGGGACGAGGCTAGCAGTAGTAATGCTGCTCTAAGCCTCTGGCGGCCATATTAGTTCCTGATTTTCTCCATGGCAACGACACCACCTGAGTTCAATTGCAGATCCTTTGGCTTTGGATTCGCCCAACTTGGGGATGCCTTTCGGAATGGCAACCCACCGGCAATCCCCGCACCGTGCGAGTTCTAGCAAACCTGTCAGCTCACCGCAAAGTACCAGCTTGGTACCAATCGCGCCACGTTTTATGAATGGGAATAGTTAGCTGATGTCATGATGCCGCAGGCCGAACCCTCCGACAGCTCGATCGGGGAAGATGAATATCTCGATATTTAGCCTGGCTGCACCAGATGTTGGACGAAAGCATCTCTAACTTGTTCAAACGTCGCGTATCGCATCCCAAGGCATTGCTAGACTCATGACGTGTGCGGTGTGTCTGGTCCGCTTGTAATATTTATCTCTAGGCAAACAATCTGAAAATGTGACCAGAGTTGATGTCAGGATTTCTTTCTGGGCCTCACCCCCACGTTCTGGATAAGACGCCCTACTGTTTCTTGGCCCTATTTTTTTTCCCTCTACTTGGGGCGTTCTATTTAAAACGGGCTCTTGAATTGGTCGCAATCGTATATAATCCAGCCTTTGACTATATTTTCTTGGCTCGGAGTTGTGGTTTACACAGAAAACATCCCCCGCCTTTCCAGTTCTTTCCTCACACCCGACTTGGACGTCATTCTTGTGCCATCTCCCTGCCTAAACCACGACGCCTGCTGCCAGTATGTCTTCAATGCGACAAGCTGCAAGGCTTGCAATCCTCCCTCCTGCTCCCCCCCCCCTTTCCTTTGATGACGGCGATGTCATCCTCCGCGCTGGGACGCCGAGTTCAAAGTGCACACTTGGCTCCTACGCCTTTCCTCCCCTTTTTCGCCACCATGTTCAGCCTTCCGCAGCCAGACCTCAGAAAGTGCGAAAGCGAAATACCGGTGATCCAAATGGATGACGATCCCACCTCTCTGAACTTCGTCTTGCGATCCATTTATCCTGTCGAGAGGCCTGTGATTTCCTCGATCACGCACGCTCAGGAGTTATTCGAGGTCGCACAGAAATTCGATGTCGACTGCGCCCTGCAACTATTGCGGGCCTCGCTTACTCAACTTGTGGTTGTCGAGTCTGATCCCCTCCGTGCTTGGGCGATTGCGGTTCGTTACGGGCTCAAAGAAGCCGAGGACGCCGCTTCCCTGCGTTTTACACCTTACTGGGTGATTACCCACCTCCAGAGTTGGAGTATGTGAGCGCATTGAAATTTTTGCGCTTACTGGCGGCGTACAGAAAGCGAAACAATGCTCGCTGGAATTAGGATATTCCGCCGGTACGGACACCATCCTGAGACATCCACGGTCCGACTCTTTCTTTTTCTAGCTAGGCTTGGGCAGCCAATCCATGTAGGTCCGAATCCCATGTAACGTGCCCGATGCACGGCCGTCTGTATGTTATGTATATTACGAGCCCCCCGCGCCACAATTCACTGTACTTCGTATTCTTCACTTCTGCCCAAACTCTAACAGCTGGTAATCGCGATTCGCAACGGAGAAATGTATCTGGAACCGGGTAAGTCTTGCTCAGACGTGGAATCTAAAGTGGCTTGACAGCTCGCTAGCAGGGTGTTTTCAAAATCTACCATTTAGGGGGGGAATATTGAGGCGGTATACGGGCCCGCAATTGTTTCACTGTGAAACTCTCAAATGTAAGCCAATGTCCAATCATGAACAGTCTAGCGGCAAGCCGCCAATCCCGACTCCCAAGTCCGAAGTCATGTGATTCATGAGGATTTCATCGTTGCAGTCTACACGAGTCTGAGTCACGGCACGGGCCTCAGACTCTCAGTTAGATAAGCGGAAGGATTGAGTCACGCCCTTGTGCCTTCTCCGTACGATTCGTGCCCCAAGGTTCCAGCCCTGGTTCCCTTCACCCACTTAGCTATGACCAGGACGAGCGCTTATCTAACGCTGGCAACCTCCAGTTCCCAAAGGTCACGTGTTCTTCACGTTCCTCCGGAGGTCCTATTGGATGTACGGAGACCCTCAAGCGAAGTTATTTTTGGGGGAAAGGCAGTAGGCCTGCGGAGCGCTCTCAGCTTTTCCCTTTTTGCTTTTGTTCGAACGTCGCGTACAACATCCAAGGCTTTGCTAGACTCATGGTGCATTACAGAATCTCTGGTTCACTTGTGGTTTTTCTCGATCGGCTCAACGATCTGAACAACGTGGTCGGAATTTCATTCTGGGCCTCAGCCCATGCATCCGATAGGACGTCCAGCTTTTTTAGCTGCGATTTTTTTTTTGGCTACCAGCTTCTGGGATTTTCTTTAAACGGCCCCTTGAATTGGTCGCAAGGGTATATAAACCCAGCCCACGAATATCGTTGGCTCGTAGTCGTGGCTTATACTGGAAATATTCCCTGCTCCTCCGCCTCGCTCTTCACACCCCGCTTGGACGTAAGTTCTGTGTCACCCCCCACGCAGCAGCATAGCCTAAACTATGAGTAGCCGTCATGTCTCTCTCACCTGCCAACAGCTCGCACTCCAAGCCCCCTCTCTCCCCACTTTCCTATGACGATGGCGATGTCATCCTCCGCGCCGGGGACACCGACTTCAAAGTCCACATGTTGCTTCTACGTCTTTCCTCCCCGTTCTTCAAAAGCATGTTCAGTCTCCCGCAACCAAAGCTTGAAAACCGCGAAATACCCGTGGTCCCAATCGAGGGAGATCCCGCATATCTGGATTTTGTATTACGATCCATTTATCCTGGCAAGAGGCCTCTGCCTACCTCCATCGAGGAAGCTCTAAAGATATTGGAGATCGCGGACAAGTTCGAGGTCGAGTGCATCGTCGAGGGAGTACGGGCCTCGCTTGGTCAACTCTTGGCTGCAGAGCCTAATCCTCTTTGTTCTTGGGCCATTGCGGTTCGTTGCGGCCTCCGAGAAGCCGAGAGATCCGCTGCCAGCGTTTCGATCCTAACAGGATCCAGTCTCTGCCTGAAGAGTTGGGTTATGTCAACGCACTCCAATATGCCCGGTTGGTGCAGGAGAAACGGGGGATTATGGGAATATGAGTAATCGCGGTTCCATACGGAGAAATGTGGACCTGAAATTGGGCAAGTCTCGCTATCACGTTCCCCAGACGTGGGGTTCAAGGTGATTTAGCAACTCGCTGGCAGTACAGGGTTTTTCGAAATCTACATTCACGCAGGCATATCGTCGCTCTGTATATTACGATGAAGGGGTCACCGACCGCTTGAATTGCTAGGCTGTGATCATTGAAACTCTTGAATATCAACCTATATCCCCTGTACCAATCGAGCTATGAGGAGATATGCGTGTCAACTAGCCCTTTCCTCGTTTAGGCCGGTCACGGCAGTCTTCTCTAAGCGAAGCCTTAAGTGCACATTTGGCTGAGATTGGCAATGAAGAGGCAATCGAGCGACGTGTTATCTCAAATTTGGTCTAGTATCCCTGTGCACGTTCCATCAACCCGACTCCGGACAATCCCTCCATACTTCTCCGCAGCCGCCTTCTCCCGCCTCTTCATGCCGATGGTGATCTCTCCAAGAGTCCTCTTCAGGCTCGGAATTATTAATCCCGTTTCACTTCCCCTCAGTTTGGCTACCTGCGACCGAGAGATCTATCTGCCCTCTCCTTCCTTGCTTCCTCTGAACTCATAGAACTCAAACGTGCCGAAGCTGCTCGAAGAGCCGAATATCACGGCCGCCATCACAAATGCTCGCAGTGAGCCGTAATATTCCGCCATTCGCCAGTAGCGGTCCTGGCAAACCACCATCCTTTTCCCCTCTCCCAGAATCAGCCCGCTTCCATTCTCTCCGATTGTCAAGCTGATCGTCATCCTCAGGATCCCGTACTTAATAATGGCCATCTACCCGGTCCACCCAATTGTCATCACGACAGATGACTATCAAAAAAACTATCGCAAGACCATCAAACCTGCCCGGTTTCCTCATCAACAGGGCCACTCAACAATGAGTTCTCTAATTCTCCCCACCAGCGTCATCCGAACAGGCTGAAGTGGATCAATTACCACTCGCACCCTGGAGATGGAATGGATGGCCAGGCGAGTAGAAGCCATGAAGACTTATGTATATCTGGCGTTTGCCTGGGGTCAGGATATGGCACATCTGCAGCCGATGAGACTCTTAGAGATCGACGTCCACAATTGCCACCCCCAGCAACTGTCGCGGTCGCCACTGCCCTCAACTCATGAACTACTTCGACCACCTTCCCCTATATCGACGGATTCATCATCCTCCCCATCCGCTCTGATCCCCATGCACTTCCCCAATACCCCACCCTCGAATTCAGATCTCCAATCCTCGAGTACGAGCCCTTCTGCGCTCCTTCTCTCAGGAGTCAGTCCTCGGCACCTTTGTAGAGTCACTCAACGAGCCCTATGTTCAGTACACTTCGCGGACTAAGTTTGAAGTGGAAGAATACGGCAGGAAGCCGTGCGTCGAGCCCTCATCACTTGGTTCTTATCTTCTACTTCCGTCTTGCATTGAATGAGAATGCAGCGGGAGACGAGGGCGAAACCCATGGGATAGTCAGCCAGGTCAGTTTCATTTGTTCTGTGGTGTTTCCTTGTTTAATGTGGCTCTCTTGTCTTGGTTTCGCCGAGCGAAGACCCAACGTCGCGTATATTCTCAATGAGCCGCACTTGCCGATGTACGGGGATAGGACACTTCCACCTCATTTGCATCCTTCGTCTCATACTGGTCCTCTCACTCCAGAATGGCTCGAGTTCCCATCATAGATACACACAGATACCACCCTTATCCTCAATTATGCCTCTCAGTATCTGAGTTGTACTGGCCGTCGCAAATTATCAGGATACGCGACAGTAGTGGTATCGGTTCATCATTTCCCGACTGAGAGCAGCTTCATCCATAACATCATCGTCTTATCATAATATTTATACAGCCACTTGGTGGCGTTTAATTAATATATATTCCAACAACTCAACTACGCCACACAAGACAGGGGTCTCAATCCAAACAAGAATTCCCTGGACGCGCCCGGTACGTGGTGTCGATCACGGCGTTCGAATGTTGTTCAAGCGAACAACCAGAGCAAGCAACGCCGTATTCTCGCTACTGGCGAGGAATTGGACACAGTCGTGGTGAATCT
>MU128929.1:396246-417647 GCA_014904985.1 Hydnum rufescens UP504 | reverse complement strand
TCCACTGAGTGAAGCAGTGGGAGGGGGAAGATCTGGGTCATGTGACCAATGCCAGAAGTGCTTAGAATGGCCTGAAATTTTGCACCTGAGCCTCAAATGGTGACCAGGTGTGGCCTACAAAAAATCAGAGTCATTGGAGCTCTGGAAGTGCCCCCACTGGAAGGTGTATTACAGTGAAACTTGAAAATATTCTGCAAGGTCTCACATTGCAGTAAGAAATCTGAAATTTTGAGGGATGTTATGATTGTGTTTGGATGAGCCAACTGTGAATTTTCAGGGTAATGTATGGATGGAAGGCCCTGGGAGGAAATTGTGAGTTAGGGGGGGATGATGTGGAGCAATGCCTAAATGGAGTCTGGTTAGGCTGATATTTGGTATATGAGCTCCCCATATATATATTACACTAGTGGCCTGATATAAGATCCATGCCTGCCCTACATCTTGTGTAATTCACTTTTGATTATCCTTCCCCTCCCCCTCATTTCAGCCACTTCCACACATCCAATTCATTCCATTTTTGGATATAGTCTGTATCATAATATTACAGGTCAATTAAACCTATTTTGGGCCCAGTGTGGGGTGATTCACATTTATGGTGGGGTTGTTCCTCTTTTCTGCCTGCCAAAGGAGTTGAATGTCTCAAACTCAACTGATCTGGCTGATCTTTGGCATACATTTAGTCCATTATATGACTATACCCTGTGTAAAATTTCAAGTTCATATCTTGACTGTAGGGGAGTAAATCAATTTTCAATGTCCAAACTTGTTTGGCCCATATCTCCGTAAGTAATGCATGGATTGGGCTTAAATCTTGATATGATTTGCGTACCAATGGCCTCCTAACAGGTGCCACATTTCAGACACGTCTGCCCAGCACTTATTTTCCGGCAACTTCCAGTGGTTCCAGTCCCCCTTGCCCAGTTCCCCCTCTTTAAGTGCATGGATTGGGCTGATTTTTGGCACACAATTACTTTATAATGACTTCATACTCTGTGTAAATGTTCAAGTCCCCAGCCATTTTATAGGGGGAGGAAATCAATTTTTAATGTCCAAACCTGTTTGGCCCATATCTCCATAAGTAATGCATGGATTGGGCTGAAATTGTGATATGATTTGCGTCCTAATAGTCTCTAATCATGTGCCAAATCTCAGACATGTCCGCCCAGCAGTTATTTTGCGGCAACTTCCGGTGGTTCTGGTCCCCCCTGCCCAGTTCTCCCTCTTTAGGTTCATGGATTGGGCTGATTCTTGGCACATGGTTACTTCATAATGACATCATACTCTGTGTGAATTTCAAGTCCCTAGCTATTTTATAGGGGGAGGAAATCAATTTCTAATGTCTGAACCTGTTTGGTCCATATCTCCATAAGTAATGCATGGATTGGGCTGAAATCTTGATATGATTTGCGTACCAATGGCCCCTAACAGGTGCCAAATGTCAGACATGTCCACCCAATGCTTATGTTCTGGAAACTTCCGGTGGTTTTGGTCCTCCCTGCCCAGTTCCCCCTCTTTAAGTGCATGGATTGGGCTGATTTTTGGCACATAGTTGCTTCATAATGACCTCATGCTCTGTGTGAATTTTCAAGTCCCTAGCTATTTTATAGGGGGAGGAAATCAATTTTTAATGTCCAAACTTGTTTGGCCCATATCTCCATAAGTAATGCATGGATTGGGCTGAAATTTTGATATGATTTGCATCCTAATAGTCTCTAATCATGTGCCAAATTCCAGACTCATCCGCCCAGCACTTATTTTCCGGCAATTTCCGGTGGTTCCGGTGCTGTTTTTACTGTTCTCATTGTTTCAGGCACTAACCAGTGGCCCTGGCCCTGGTTTTTTCACTGTATCAGGGTCCCTAGGGGTCCATCCATCCATCCCAGGCACCACCCCCTGGTCCTGGGCCCCCATTGGGCTGGATGGGGAAAATTTTTCTTGGATGTAGTTCATTTAATTTCCGCATTTAGGCTTTTTTTCAATAGGAATCAGTGTATTATGTAACTGGATACCATTTAGAATCATTATATAATATTTTTAGCCCCCCAACCCCAGTATGGAAATTATCCTAAATAGGAAATGATTGGATGCAAATCCATTAAGAACCCAACTGAGCCATTGGCTGATATTAAAATGCCTGGGGGTTACCCCAGCTGATGCAACAGCTAACCTGATGCATCAAAAACGTGGTAATGGTAACTTACTGCAATTTTTGCAAAAAACTTGTGGTAAGTTACCATATCTGATGCAATAAGTCTACAGCATCAGGTGGGTCACCAATCTCTCAATGGGGAGGTGCATGCTCCAGTAGGGTGGCAAGATCACTCAGGGATGTCTGGTATGAAAAGGACATCTCGACATAATCGGGATCCAGCACATATTGAAATGAAAAAATGGCTTCATGCTGACTGACAGGCACTGAAACAGCCTGTTCAAATTCCCACAGTGAATAATGACCTGAGACAAATCGCTTGAGAATGAGGTCCTGCCTCTGCTGGGATTTAAAGGCCAGCAACACTTTTTGCTTCTTGCGTGCTGGGCCTTTTGCTGTTTTGTTCTTATGAACACGAACCCTGAGAAGGCCATCATGCATCAGCAATTGGAAAATTGCCTTGATGTCTACATTGGCAGTGACACCAAAGAATTCAATGCAATACCAATCGCCAACAACAACAAGTGGATTGAGGTCTTCCACCATTTCCCCAGAAGGCTCAAGACCGACTTCATTTGTACCCCCTTGCTCGTCACAAGGCGAAAGTGGCGGAGTGATTGGCAATGCTGCTTGAAAGGGGGGATCCACTGGCATATGGTCCTGAGGAGGGGGTACAGCTTGCTGCACATCCTGCATTTTGGAATCGCCAGGGTCAGGGGGAGACACCACAGGACACACAGGTGTCTCCTGCTCTTGATGGTTGATTTCCATCTCTGGCCCATATTGCTGATTGGGGGGGGGATGAGGAGGGGAATGGTGAGGAGGGATTGGTGAGGGATCAGCAAGGAGGGGATCGGTGAGGGGAACAGTGAGGAGGGGATCGGCGAGGGGAACAGTGAGGAGGGGATTGGCAAGGGGAATGGCAAGGAGGGGATTGGCGAGAAGGGGAATAGTGAGAAGGGGAACGGTGAGAAGGGGAACAGAAGCAATGAGGAGAATGGAAGCAGGAAGGAGGCAAGCGATGCAAGGGGGAATGAGAACAAGACCAATGGGAAGGGCAACGAGGAGATGCCGAACGATGGGGGGAGTAATGCAAAGCATGGTGGTAATCACCCTGAGAATATCGTTGTGAACCATGCTCACCACTGGGTAAGCAATGGCCAGTAACTTGAGGTCGATTCTTCTTACGTGTGTGCACCGGCCTTGGATTCGAGTGTGGCTGGGACCATCTCTGAAGCACATAAGTCTCCAGGGTGGTGTGGTACACCTTACGCTTGCTCTGAGCAGCCAGGACCATTGGAAGGATGCACTCATGGACATCTGCATTTCCTGCCAATGCCAGACCCAGGTCTGCAGTGACCTGTGCCCACAGGGGATCTTCATTCTGGGCCTTCTCAATCTGGGCCGCAATGTGTGCCTTTGCAGCGATCTCCATGTCATTCAAACGCAGCTCCTCATCATCTTCAACAGACAGATCGGAATCCAAATTGTTCCACTCTGGAAGATTGGTCATGGCATCGACCTGAGGGGTTAGATCCTCATGGTCTAGATTGGGGGGGGGGTAGGCTCTTTGTCAAGATCAATCTCAGCATCAATAGCAACGAGTTTGCCTTTTCCTTCCAGTGGCAAGGTCCTACGAGATGGCAGTGGCACCACATGGCAAAGGGTGACTGATGAAGGACCAAGGAGATTAGTGAGTGTTGCAGCCATAGCACTGTCCACTTCGCGAAGGCCGGTGCCAAACAAACCATTGAAGATGGACCATATAGACTGATTATTATTGGATACAAAGATTGGATACTGGATGTACCAAGGTGATGGATGCTTGACCTCCACTGCTTGAGACATCTTCCAAATTTCCACAAAATCCCCATGTGGCTCAGTGTGTTCAGCAACACATTGAGCGGCCTCCTGGGTCTCTGGGTTGGAAACAGAACTGAAGGAATCTAGAGGAGGGACCTCCCTCTCCTCCAAAACCCAAAACCCATGCAAGGGAACACCATGGTGCTCCAACTCGGTGACTGGGACATCCACATTATCCATGATGAAGAAACAACTGATCAATGAGTGATTGACTCCAAAATGAAGTGGCTCCAAACCACAGACAAAGGCTATATGATTGAGGGTGCGATGCATGAGAAGTCATGTGGTTGCAAGCATCTCCACTTTGGTGTCCTCAATGGCTACAACCTCCTTAGAAATTGCATGCTTAGAGTAGGATGCCTGGGCAGCTTCCGGTGGTTCTCGATCCCTACTCTCAACCAGAAGCATCACCAAGTCGGAGTGGTGGTTGGGTCAGAAGAGTGGCACATTGTTGAGGTCCAAAAGGAAAAACCGCACAGCCTCCAACCACCAGCAGTAACAGTCAAATGCAAATATAAGCTTCCTGCACATTTCACTGATCCAGTGGTTATTGAGGTACCAATCATGTGTGAGGCAAACTTTGCTGAATGGTAAGAATGGTGTGGTTCAGTGCTGGAGGAGATAGGGACAATGCAGGGCATTTCAATTGTAAATGTGCCTCACACACAGCTTGTCAATGAATGACCAGGCTGAATGTGGTTGCTGCCAAGATCAAACATTGCAGGGAGACTCAGGCCAATGTCTATGCAGGGTTTCTCCAGGTAGCATAGAGTTAAGGCCAGAAAACAACAGGTTGAAAGGGGGACATGCTGGAATGGCACCGGGGTTCTCCAACAGCCCCAATAGTTCCTCAGACATATCCTTCTCCCAAAGGGTATTGGTGTATTCAAGCACCCAGCCTTGGATACTGACAAAACGGTTGTCAGAGATAGGCCATTCACCGATGACATCTTTGAAGACCAAGTTAGTCTTTGGGAACTCCTGATATGAAATTTATATAAATGAACCATGTCGCTTCTGCTTGAAGTGACAGAAGTACCACTCGCAGACCTCTCCATATGACTCGAGAATTGAAATGACAATGGGCTTCATGGGGGTGAGAGGTTTGCCCAACCGCCATTGCAACAGCCTGGAATTGTCCAAGGTGTCCATGGGTAAAGACTTCTCAGGTTTGACTGTAGAGCTGGTGGTAGAGGCAGGTGTCGAAGTGTTAACTTTCTTTTGGAACTTGGGGAACACCTTCTGTGAGCTGCCAGACGATGACACTGCAGGGGTAGGAGACACCAGCATTGAAGAACGTTCAGTTGTTTGACTCAGTTTCTTGCTCAAGGTCAGTCTTTTTGATGTAGTTCTCACCATCTCTCTAACAGACCTGTATGACCCCAGAGTGGACTAACCACTCCAAAGCACAAAGATAAGTTTGAGGGATAACTGAGACTCTGAGAGGTCAGAAGGAGAGTTGCAGTTGAGAAGATTTGCATCCACACATTCAATTCATCTTCTTGAGGATGCCGAATATTTGTGCCAAATGTTATGGGACTTGATACTATTAGCCACATTAACAAGGATACATTGTAATATTATTCCTAAGGCATTATCTATGAGTCTACAGCTGGAGTTGATTGAACTCACTTGAGCCACTTCCAAAAACTAATGTGGCTCTTCAGGCGATATAGTGTACTTATGGCAGACTAGATAATACGTGTTTTCAGTATTCCATTTAAATCATATACATGTGCCAGTCCCACATGAATCCATGACGTGATTTGAACTCTGTATCTAAAATGCAACAGTCCATTTCCATATATATATATGTTCACACGACTCCGTGACACGATTCGAACACTGTATCCAAAATTCCTTAAAATCACAAGCGAGCAGCGACTCAGGACACCGCATCGTACTGATATAATGAGTTCCTGAGTTCTTGGTGAATATTGCTCCAGGACAAGGGCATCCCATTCATTTTGGAGTGTGTGAAGGATGACTGGGATTGAGGTCAGAGTCACTGGACATGGGGATGCAGTCTGAGAATCTATCCATCCGGCAATATAAGCCTGACCAGTTTGAAGAGATGAGTCCACTGAAGGCTTACTGGTTTTTATTTGGATTAAATCCTCTTCCATGAGTCTTCCCCAGTGATTGGATCAGTTCCATTTTCCAAGATATATTTCTCTATCAAGTGACACTCATAAAGGTGTCCTAATTTCAAAGATACAATGGGGATTTGGGGGGGATAACCAGGATTGAGGTGAGAGTGGCTGGGCATTGGGGCACAGTCTGAGAATCTATCCATGTGACAATATGAGCCTGGCCAGTTTGAGGAGATCAGTCCACTGAAGGCTTACTGGTTTTGATTGGGATTAAATCCTCTTCTGTGGGCCTTTCCCCAGTCATTGGATTGGTTCCATTTTCCAAGACATAGTTCTCTATGAAGTGATGCTTGTAAAGGTGTTCTGATTTTGAAGACACTGGGCGCATCCCCAGACAATGCCATTGTTGTTAACCGGAAACAGCCACAGTGTTATGACTCACATTGAAATAGTCACAATAATCAAGCGTCACATCACACGATTCGACTTAGGGGCTATACAAGTTGCAGTCCAAGTCTGTATTGGGTACACCTCTTGGATCTATGTGGACAGGTGTATTGGCTGTGGTGCAAATATTCGAAAATATATTGGTCAAAGTCTGACTTGACAAAACAACTGCAAGAGCTCAAGACAGAGCTTCTTAGCCTGAGCCTGTGTGTGCAAAAGATTGCCTCTCTGTCAGCATCCAAGCTCTCCCAAATGTGTGTTGCACATAGTGATTTTCTCCACTAACAAATAAACACACCTGTTCCTCCTACACCTTTAGCTCCACCATTCACAAATCTATCACCCGTGTTCTGACTGTCATGAACCAAAAAGCACACCAGAATCTGCAAGAATATTACAAGAACAAGAAGTACCTTCCTCTGGACAGACCTGCGCATAAAGAAAACCCATGCCATCCACCGTCAATTGACAAGGGTGGGTTACCCCCTTCTTGCTATTCCCCTATCGATGCCCAATGCACCTAATTCTTTTTTCTGGCACCAGCAATCGGGGAAGACAGAAAAGCAACACAAACAAGACATTCACTTCCCTACCAGGAAATACACTCTTAAGGCATGAGGGAGCAAAGTGAAAATCACTCATCAGCTTCAACCTCACTGTCATGTATGTGGAAGAATTTTTGACTTGGAGGTCAGGAAACCCTGTTGTGCGAGTGAAAGTGGCCAGTATTGATCAGGTGAGGGTGCAGTTGATATAGCTAGTCTTAGAACATTATTCGATTTTTGATTCGTGAACAAATTCAAATTTACTTTGAGGCACATGTCTCTTGCTGGGGTGTTGAATCACTGGTTTTCCGGTTTGCATCCGGAAAGTTCATTTCAACACTGCTTGTAGCCTTATCACTTGGAATTGTGATCATAAAATCTGTGGACAGGCATTCTACCCAGTCTGTGTGGCCCAGGCTTATGTGATCCAGTTCAACAGCTACTGTCAGAGTCATCGCTCATGAATGAACATTCTACCCAGTCTCAACCCAGTTCAACCCAGTTCAACATTACTGATTACTGCCCACATATCGGGTCCACTGTTCTGGCTGGCATCACTCTTGTCATTCTCATAAAATCTGTGAACAAGCATTCTACCCAGTCTGCATGTTCCATGTTTAGGCAGTTCATGTGAGTGATGCTTGATTATCTTCCTGGCTCCTACTATTGGTGAGTACAATTCTGTTACTCAGGCCATTGCCCACTAATGCTGATATGTTGGCCATAAGGGTTGTGATTAATTCATCCATAGAATTTGCATACGACTGTCCCACCAAACCAACAAGCACCACTGCCCATTCGCCATGCCTCCCAAACCCTCCAATGTCAACATTCCAATTGATGAGAGCAACCCACAATCCTCTTGTAAGCATAAATGTCCCTCCAGCAGGCTACAAACCCATCCCTCCCCACCAACATCCACTGCATACTCAAGTGCATATGAAGATAGTATGAAAATGTTCCAAGCTGTGACCAATTCCATAACTAAATGGAATCCTGCCCATGGGGCATCAAAGAGTATGACCCCCACTGCAAACCTGGGGCCCACATTGGCATCGATGTTTAGAGTGACACCACTCCCCCAATCCAGTACCAAGCATGTATCCACCATGCAAGGTACAACTTGGAAACTTGATCCCAATAGCAATATGTTTGTGGCAGTTGTACCAACGAATTGAGGCACTAAGGTGCAACGACCGACTCCCTGAGCCAATATATCTAGGCCTCACTATCACCAAAATGCACTGTCTTCCAAGCCATCCCATCTTCCTGATCCTGGTGGTCCATCTATGTTTTCTGGTGACATCAAAGAAGAATTGGCAGCAGGTGGTGGCAATGTTTCTTCTTTAACCTCACCCAAGGCAGTCAAGGAGCCCTTCGTCATTCAATACCTGCTGTATGCCAGAGATCTTGACCAGATATCTGTGGAGCAGAAACTGTCTCAACATGTGTGTTGACAGGCTGCTGCAGCACAACATTGGAATCATGATGTCATACCTGGCTTAATTCATCCGTATATGGAGCACATGCGTGAATCACAGTGAGGCCAGCTGCCTACAAGTCCTGTGCCACACACATGCTCTTGCGATGGTGTTGGGGTAATGAAGCAGGTGACTGTAGTATACATGGATCGTGAGTACATGCTTAGTTTGATCTTGGTCCAGAAACTGATAATTGTCCATCTAGGCCTCGACTACATGCAACTATGCATATGTCCATGTGCCCCCGCACCTGTCCAATTGGTAAAGCGGGGTTTGTTCCCCTGCTCGCCAGTGTATCCAGCTCTTGCTGTCAGCCTCAACATGCTGGAGTTTGTGTCCACCTTGTTTGTACACTTGGCTCCAAATGAGACAGCATGGGCAGATGCCCTGACCTCATTTTTGGCAAGGCGAGGCCATGTATTCGAAGCCCAGGACTCGCTCCACTGACAATTTGCATCTGCCTTAGGCCAATACCAGGTCCTGGTACACATTGTTTTGCCGAGATGGATAAACAGATCAGTGTGGCATGGCATGTAGTCCTCTCACAAGACCCTGCCGATTGGGGTGATATTCCTCCAGAAACAATAATGTTACCCATAATCAATGACTCCACCCCTATAATGAATCGTTTGTACATCAGTGTGCTGAGTCCCAACAGTCAGTCTGTTTGCCAGCCCTCTACTTCCACCACAGAGAATTCTTCTCAGTCTCATGCAATTGCTCCACCTGTGCCCAACCCCGACCTCCATACTTGTTCTAACACCCATTCTGTACCATCTGATTACCTTTGTTCTCAGTGTCCGTTGTGCTTTGGAGGTGATGTATCAGGAGGGGGTAAACTGTGAGTATTTTGTGATTTATCCTCATGTCTCTTGCTAATTTAGTGACATCTTTTGCAGGCCCGACTTTTTCTTATGCCTTGATGCCTGCTTCGCCATCAGGAGGAACACCTGATGCTGTAGACTTATTGCATCAGATATGGTAACTTACCATAAGTTTTTTGCAAAAATTGCAGTAAGTTACCATTACTGCATTTTTGATGCATCAGGTCAGCTGTTGCATCAGCTGGGGTAACCCCAGGCATTTTAATATCAGCCAATGGCTCAGTTGGGTTCTTAATGGATTTGCATCCAATCATTTCCTATTTAGGATAATTTCCATACTGGGGTTGGGGGGCTAAAAATATTATATAATGATTCCTAAATGGTATCCAGTTACATAATACACTGATTCCTATTGAAAAAAAGCCTAAATGCGGAAATTAAATGAACTACATCCAAGAAAAATTTCCCCATCCAGCCCAATGGGGGCCCAGGACCAGGGGATGGTGCCTGGGATGGATGGATGGACCCCTAGGGACCCTGATACAGTGAAAAAACCAGGCCCAGGGCCACTGGTTAGTGCCTGAAACAATGAGAACAGTAAAAACAGCACCGGAACCACTGGAAATTGCTGGAAAATAAGCACTGGGCGGACGAGTCTGAAATTTGGCACATGATTAAAGACTATTAGGATGCAAGTCATATCAAAATTTCAGCCCAATCCACCCATTACCTATGGAGATATGGGCCAAACAAGTTTGGACATTAAAAATTGATTTCCTCCCCCTATAAAATGGCTGGGGACTTGAACATTTACACAGAGTATGAAGTCATTATAAAGTAATTATGTGCCAAAAATCAGCCCAATCCATGCACTTAAAGAGGGGGAACTGGGCAAGGGGGACCGGAACTACTGGAAGTTGCCAGAAAATAAGTGCTGGGCGGATGTGTCTGAAATTTGGCACCTGTTAGAAGGCCATTGGTACGCAAATCATATCAATATTTCAGCTCAATCCATGCATTACTTATGGAGATATGGGCCAAACAAGTTTGGACATTGAAAATTGATTTACTCCCCCTACAGTCAAGATATGAACTTGAAATTTTACACAGGGTATAGTCATATAATGGACTAAATGTATGCCAAAGATCAGCCAGATCAGTTGAGTTTGAGACATTCAACTCCTTTGGCAGGCAGAAAAGAGGAACAACCCCACCATAAATGTGAATCACCCCACACTGGGCCCAAAATAGGTTTCATTGACCTGTAATATTATGATACAGACTATATCCAAAAATGGAATGAATTGGATATGTGGAAGTGGCTGAAATGAGGGGGAGGGGAAGGATAATCAAAAGTGAATTACACAAGATGTAGAGCAGGCATGGATCTTATATCAGGCCACTAGTGTAATATGTATATGGGGAGCCCATATCCCAAATATCAGCCTAACCGGACTCCATTTAGGCATTGCTCCACATCATCCCCCCCTAACTCACAATTTCCTCCCCAGGGCCTTCCATCCATACCATTACCCTGAAATTCACAGTTGGCTCATCCAAACACAATCATAACATCCCTCAAAATTTCAGATTTCTTACTGCAATGTGAGACCTTGCAGAATATTTTCAAGTTTCACTGTAATACACCCTCCAGTAGGGGCACTTCCAGAGCTCCAATGACTCTGATTTTTTGTAGGCCACACCTGGTCACCATTTGAGGCTCAGGTGCAAAATTTCAGGCCATTCTAAGCACTTCTGGCATTGGTCACATGACCCAGATCTTCCCCTCCCCTGCTTCACTCAGTGATCCAATTTGCATGGACTTTGTGGCCATTTGTAGTAGTAGTGGGTGACACCCCATGATTCCAATTTGAAGACATTCCATGGAATATTCATTGAGTTATTCAAGAAACATTCCAGATCAATTCAATTTGAGGTACAGTATTTCCACTAAATACCATAGTTCTGACCTCAAATTGAATTGATCTGGAATGTTTCTTGAATAACTCAATGAATATTCCATGGAATGTCTTCAAATTGGAATCATGGGGTGTCACCCACTACTACTACAAATGGCCACAAAGTCCATACAAATTGGATCACTGAGTGAAGCAGGGGGAGGGGAAGATCTGGGTCATGTGACCAATGCCAGAAGTGCTTAGAATGGCCTGAAATTTTGCACCTGAGCCTCAAATGGTGACCAGGTGTGGCCTACAAAAAATCAGAGTTATTGGAGCTCTGGAAGTGCCCCCACTGGAGGGTGTATTACTGTTAATTCAGTAGAGTCCGAATTAGGTTTGGGGCGGTTAAGCAGTCCCAGCGGGGGTTCCAGATTGGGCTTTGGTCCATGTTTACCTTCAACAGGGTTGCGTGTTAGTTCGAAGGTAGGGTCTGGGAACACTCTAGGATGGGTCTTTAGACATACAGTAGATCCATAGGTCCGGGTTTTGCCATGACGTTAGAAATAAGAGTAAAGTTCTGTGGTAAGGTCACGCAGTGCGAGAATCACAGTGTACTGTTCCAGTACACTGCGGGTAGCAGCCAAGTGGGTGGAAAAAAGGATACATTTCCAGATCTTCCTGCAGCTAGCTATTCGAGTCTACTTACATAAACAGATACGAATCTAGCTAAAGCTGGGGCAGCACCAAACTCCTGTGGAGAAGCTTTCCACTGGAGTGTTTGAGAAGAAAAGGAAAAAAGGAAGTAAGAAAGGAGGGAATACATTGGTTCATAGTAGTAGCGACATTTTAATAGGGCCAAGTACCAGTCGGACTAATATCCCACTAACAATTACAGTGAAACTTGAAAATATTCTGCAAGGTCTCACATTGCAGTAAGAAATCTGAAATTTTGAGGGATGTTATGATTGTGTTTGGATGAGCCAACTGTGAATTTTCAGGGTAATGGTATGGATGGAAGGCCCTGGGGAGGAAATTGTGAGTTAGGGGGGATGATGTGGAGCAATGCCTAAATGGAGTCTGGTTAGGCTGATATTTGGGATATGGGCTCCCCATATACATATTACACTAGTGGCCTGATATCAGATCCATGCCTGCTCTACATCTTGTGTAATTCACTTTTGATTATCCTTCCCCTCCCCTCAATTTCAGCCACTTCCACACATCCAATTCATTCCATTTTTGGATATAGTTTGTATCATAATATTACAGGTCAATTAAACCTATTTTGGGCCCAGTGTGGGGTGATTCACATTTATGGTGGGGTTGTTCCTCTTTTCTGCCTGCCAAAGGAGTTGAATGTCTCAAACTCAACTGATCTGGCTGATCTTTGGCATACATTTAGTCCATTATACGACTATACTCTGTGTAAAATTTCAAGTTCATATCTTGACTGTAGGGGGAGTAAATCAATTTTCAATGTCCAAACTTGTTTGGTCCATATCTCCATAAGTAATGCATGGATTGAGCTGAAATATTGATATGATTTGCATACCAATGGCCTCCTAACAGGTGCCACATTTTAGACACATCCTCCCAGCGCTTATTTTCCGGCAACTTCCAGTAGTTCCGGTCCTCCCTGCCCAGTTCCCCCTCTTTAAGTGCATGGATTGGGCTGATCTTTGGCCATAGTTGCTTCATAATGACCTCATGCTCTGTGTGAATTTTCAAGTCCCTAGCTATTTTATAGGGGGAGGAAATCAATTCTTAATGTCCACACTTGTTTGGCCCATATCTCCATAAGTAATGCATGGATTGGGCTGAAATTTTGATATGATTTGCATCCTAATAGTCTTTAATCATGTGCCAAATTTCAGACTCATCTGCCCAGCGCTTATGTTCCAGCAATTTCCGGTGGTTCCGGTGCTGTTTTTACTGTTCTCATTGTTTCAGGCACTAACCAGTGGCCCTGGGCCTGGTTTTTTCACTGTATCAGGGTCCCTAGGGGTCCATCCATCCATCCAGGCACCACCCCCTGGTCCTGGGCCCCCATTGGGCTGGATGGGGAAATTTTTCTTGGATGTAGTTCATTTAATTTCCGCATTTAGGCTTTTTTTCAATAGGAATCAGTGTATTATGTAACTGGATATTATCCAAGGTTATTCTGGGATATTATCTAATGCACCCTTCCTTATTGGGCTATCTAATTACCGCATTTAGGGATATTAATATTATAAAATATATATTATTTAACTGGAATAATAATAATAGCCTGGATGCAAAAGGTTTAATGAAATGGGGTTACTGTAGCTTGTTGCAACAAAGTTACTGGGTATTGATGCAACCCTTCCAAGGTAAGTTACCGCGTTTTTTGCAAAATATTTACAGCATGGGCTGAGAACCCATGAATTGCCCTGAAGTTTTCTGGAGATCTGGAAAGCAAGGGTTGAAGAAGCCCATCCTGGCAATCCAGCTAGGCAAATGTCGAAGAAGGGAGAATATGCCCTGGACAGCCCAGATGCTGATGATGACATTATTGAGGCTGGGCTACATGTCCCAAATTCATTGCTGAATATCTGTGGTGAATCCTTCATTGCTGCAGATGGTGACAGGGTAAAGACTCCTGGAGAGCGCTTCTCAGACACTGGTGTGATGGCAGGTGTGTGTCGTCATGATCATGTGGTCATGTGGGCGAATATGTGGACTCCCAGTGAACAGCAATTCTACACATTGGCTCTCATTGATGCGATCATGGCCAAGCTTCCCACACACTGGCGAGTTGGTATCCTGTACAATATTGGCTGCCAGATTCATCGCAGCATACTTAAGTGGAATCTGTTGCCTTAGTGGATACCCTGGATTGTGTTTGGAATAAGTGTGTTTCATGCATATTGCCATCAGTGGGTGTGCCAGCTATGGTACAATCCTCGGAAGGGGGGTGTCTGGGGCCTCACTGATGGAGAGGGTTGTGAATGCCTTTGGAATGATCTTCAGTGCCTCATTCCAAATCTCTGTGTAACCAGATTCCATCGATGTTTGTTTGTTTTGGATCTCCAAATTGAACATCTGGACCACTTGAAGATGCAACAGGCAGGTGTCTGGTTGGAGAAGCATGTGAAAGCTACAAAGGCTCACCTCATAATTGCTCAGGAGAAGAGAGCCAGAATCCCACTCAGTGACAAGCTCCTGCAGTCTCAATTTGAAGAACAGTGAGCCTACCAGAGCCAACCTCTCGAGCAACAATCAAAGAAAAAGGGATTCCTTGCTGTTGAGAAGATCCTGGCTGTCCGTCAACACCTTGATGCAGCTCAGGATCTTGTTGAGGCCCTCCAGAAGCAACTCATTGCCATACCAGTGTCTGACACCATTGCAACTCGGAATGAGGTTGGGGAGATTACATCTGCCCTTGCTGAACAAGAGAAAGTTGTCTCATGCTTGTCGAAGCAAGAGGATGATTTAACTGCCATCCTCAAGCTTGGAGACCCAGTGTCATATGACAACCTCAAGAAAATGAAGGATCACCCATGGTTTGAACACCAACTTAATATGCGTGCACTTAAAGCACGCATTCTTCCCAAGGCATGCCAGAGGAATTTTGAGGCACATAATCTCACTGGTGCTTTCAGGAGCAAAGCCTTAGGCAAGTTATTCATAGTTGGAGTTTAACTCGTATTATATCATATTAACATTATTATCCTTGATGATAGATCACAGTACTGTGGAACACACAAATAAAGCATTGAAACAGCAGTATCGGTCAATCAAGAACCTTGTTACAGACTACAATAAGTGCTGACTCAGTATGATCAAGCTTCACGGACAGTGTGGGATTCCCCATAATGCAGTCATCCCTCCTCCCATTGAGATGAAGGGTCTTTTTAGTCTTGATGTGGACAATGATATCTGGCAAGATATTGGACTTGCCGATGATGAATTTGGCAGACAGGTCCCTCCTTGGCTAGGGGATGAGGATGTCCGAAATGGGATCCAAATTGTTCAAGAAATCATGAATTGCTGTGATGAACTATATCTCTGTGAATGTGAATGGTCCTCTTTGCAGCATTGGTTCAATGATGAATTGGCTGCATTGATTGCTGTTTTACAGGCTTCCAAAGGTAAGGGGGTGATATCTGGCAGAAGGGTGTGCTAATTTAGTCTACCTGCAGAGGATGCTGACCTCCAGTTCTTCTTGTGGGAACATGCTCAGTGGCTTATAGATTTGGGCAAGAGGTGGGGACACTCCATTGATGCATTAGCCCCCAATGTTGCTCAGTCCGAGGTCACTCAATCTGAGGTCAGTCAATCCGAGGTTGGTCAATCTGAGGTTGGTCAATCTGGGGTTGGTCAATCCGGGGTTGGTCAATCCAGGGTTGGTCAATCCAAGATTGGTCAATCCAAGGTTGCTCAATCCAAGGTTGCTCAATCCAAGGTTGCTCAATCCAAGGTTGCTCAATCCAAGGTTGCTCAATCTGAGGTCACTCAAACCGAGGTTGCTCAATCCAACATGCCTCAATCTGGCATCTCTTGGGCTGATTTCCCTTGACAAGGTGGCAGAACCTTGACTAGTGAGACCAGGGCTCTGCTTGATTGCAGGGTGCCCATCCCACCCCTGTCCAAGTTGGCAGGGTCCTTAGCTGAACAAGCAGCAATCCCAAAGTTGCCAAGGTCAGACAACTGGACAGTGGGCCCTGGAGAAGGGAGGTGGATAGCTCAGATGATGATGAAGAATTGAGCTGGAGCCTCGGCCAGTTATTGCTGACCCAGTCCTACTTGCAGCTACAGACCTCCTTCATGAGGGTCATTCGGATGATATGGGAAGTGAGACTAGTAGTGATGAAGAATAAGTCCATGTTATCTACATATGTACTTAGCAAAAATAATACAGAAACTGAAACCATTAAGTTAATTGTGGGGGCCCCTAGCTGAACTTAGAAAATCCTCAGGTTTGAAATGAGGCCTTTGGAGGCAGTGCTGAGGGGCCCCTGGGGCCCCTGGATCAGTACTTGAGCCCCCCCAAGCCCATCCAAGTTAGCCCACAGGGGCCACCAGGGGCCCCATGGGCTGTATATCTAATTAGAGCATATAAATGCAACCCTCAAAGTATCTAATTAGATACTGATAATTGGCTGACCAGCCTGGTGCATTCCATACAGTTTTCAAAGTTCGGCCATGTGAGTGCCGAGGCCCTTGGAATGGTAGACAGTTTTGAGGTTCCTCCATATTTTCGAGGGGTCAATGGTGAGGATTAAGTGTGCGTGAGCCTGTGCCTGGAGACAGATGTGCGTAGCAGCTTCTTTCTTGGTAGAAGGGGATGAGTGGGTGCCTAGTGTGCTTCCCAGAGGTCATAGTTTTTAGTGATTAAATGGGATTTAGCATATTCTCGCCACTCAGAGTAGTTGTCTCCATTGAGTTTTAGGATTTTGGAAGTGTTGGACATGGAAAAGAAGGTCTTGTGTACAGGGAGGAGTGAGTTAACAGAGAGTCAAGCTTTTTACTGGCTTGAGCAACAAGGGTAGGAATAGGATCTGGACTTTTTGCTGGTCCAGAGGGAGGAGACCTTGGCTTTTTACTGGCACAAGCATCTAGATGTGGTTTTTACTGCTGTGCCACTTTTTACTGGTGGAAGGTTTGGGCTTTTTACTGGCCCAGGGTCAGGCCTTGGCTTTTTACTGGCACAAGCACCTAGGTGTGGTTTTTACTGCCATGCTGCTTTTTACTGGCAGACCTCATGTCTCAAGTGAGGGTTTTAGGTGGTTTTTCCTGCTGCTGTGGTTTTTACTGCCGCCTCCTACAATGCTGCATGGGCCCATAACCTGATGAGCGACATTGCTCAGCAGAAGCTATATGCACATGTAGGAGAGAAACATGAAGTATATACATTAGGTAAGCAAGCGTATATTCATCCCAACATGTACCCAGGTGAAATATGGGCATGAACAGCCACCCAATACCCTAACACTCAACTACCCACAACCCATACAATGACAAAACAAGTACAGTGCCACACACCCACTTTGATGGGTGTGTGGCAATATTAGGTGTGTTTTTTTAAATTACAGGGTGTACCATGATGCCAAAAGAGCAGCCCTGGCTGCTCTTTTGGTATTGCTTGTGTTCTTTTTGTTTTTACCAACATTTATTATTTTAGGTCCTCTCCCTCCATGCAACCCCACTTGAAGAATGCCACCCAAGACCCCAACCCCAAGTATCAATGACAAAATAAATACAGTGCCACACCCACTGAAGCAGGTATGGCAATATTCAGTTAGTTCTATATTATGGGGTGTATGACAATGCCATAAGAGCAGCACCAGCTGCTCTTTTGGCATTGCCTTTGATTTTTTTTCCTCACACATGCACCAGAATGTGTATATAATAATTGATAAATAAATAATAAATTATTGGTTATCTAATGGCCCCACAGGAGATATGAATTTTGATGTGAGACATCCACCTTACAGCCTCTGGTGGTTTCAAAACATTGGCCTTGGGGATATTCAAACCCACCTGCATATTCCCTGGGATGGTGGGTTCTTGGCAGGTTTTAGGCATGGGTCCACATTTGTACTCCCAGCCCATGGGGGAACTCCCTGCAGGGTCAAAACCTGTGGATTTTGAAACCCTGTGCAATACCCTAGATGTGAGTAAGGTCCCAGAGAAGTGGTTACCTATCAACAAGACCCATCTTGCATGCTTCATTGCAGATGCAGCAGGTTCCATTGGTGTGTCTGGTTTTGATAATTGGCTGAATGGCCTCTGGGCATGGCATGGTTACCATGATGTTCCATGGTGTGGGGATGACAAATTCATGCAGTTGACACTGAAGGGTGCCAGGAAACTTGCTCCCTGCTTGTCCACATGCAATCCTCACCCACCAGTCCTAATTGCTCATCTCAACACAATCTATGATGTAATGGATTTCTGGAACTCATATGATGCCACTTGCTGGGCTGTTGTTTGCACAGCTTTCTGGGGGCCGGCAAGGCTTGGTGAAATTACAGTCACTTCTCTGAAACCAATCAACCCAACCTGTAATGTTCAGCAGAAAGCCTTAGTGACATGGAGCAAGGACTTTGGCATCAAATCCATTATAGTTCAGCTTCCATGGACCAAGACATCTCAGTGGGGTGCTAATCTCATTCTTACATATAAGGAAGAACTGTCATGTCCATTTCAAGCCCTTCAGCAGCACTTGAGCACAAATCATGACCTTCCAGACAAAGCACCTTTATTTGCTTTTCATACATTGGAAGGGTGGGAGCCTGTCACAAGTCATACTCACAACCTCTTACATAGCCACATCATGTGACTCCCTCTCATTGCACCACCACATATCATACCATATATCATACCATTTCCCCTCCTCAGTAATTCCTTAACCTCTTAGTATATAAGTAGTTACTTCTTGTATTCTCACCTCTTTAGAAGATTGAGAATATATGTCACTAGATTGACTCTCTTCTCACCAATTCCTCCCTTGTCTCAAGTCTCCTGAGATTTCAGTCTGCCCTGCTTCATGTCTCTGCATTCTTGTCTTCTGCAACATTGCATAATCCTTGCACTTTGTGCATCTCATCATCAATCATCTTAGGGCTTTCTGTTCTTACTCAACCTGATTACATAATCACCTCCCCATACTAGGAATGACCCCTAACAGAGCCAATGGTAAAGTGGGTGTTGATGCACCAGCTACATGGCATCTGGACTACCAAAGGTCTGTTACTCCCATCTGGCCATAGTTTTCATATTGGGGGAACCACCCATCTCCTTGGGAGGGGCACTAATCCCCAGGTGGTCCAGAAGCTTGGGCACTGGAGCTCAGATGCCTTCTACTTATATTGGCAGAACACACAGCTGATAATCCCAGAGCATGTTCACAAAGCTGCAGCAGAAAGGATTGAGGCTGGTATGGCAGGTTATTTTGATGAGGTCTCAGTTGAGGTGCAGAAGTGGTGGCAGGAAATTCAGAGGGCACAGAAGAGGGACAAAGAGCATAGGGCAGAGTAATGTAATTGGAAGCATTATAGTCATCAGTCTTGGCTGGTGTGGGGGATAGTCCTTCAGGTGGATCCCAATCAACTATGGTTAGTGCCTTCATCTGATGATGGGAGCACAGTCAGCCAGTCTCCAGTTTCTCACACATGAGCTTCCACCTTTGGTGGAATCTTTCACACACCTCACCAGGACTATCTAGAGTAAGATCTTAGCACATAAATTCACTAGCACTCCCCTCAAAATATAGTTACAGACAAGAAATTTAAGTGGCCCAGTGACTGAAAAGCATACTCAGAGCAACAACAACAAGTTGTGGATAGTTGTAGGACCCTCAGTGTAGGTGTTGCTATATGTCTAAGCCCTGAATCATACAAGAATAAGTTCAAGCCCATAAAAGTTTTAAATCAGAAATAGCCTCTAAGTTTCAATTTGACAATTGTGATACAAGTAGTCCAGCTAGAGTCAGAACCATTGCATCATATCTGAGTCATCCATATCATTTCTATAACTAGTAAGTCAGTCAACTCATTGAGACTAACCTGAGCCCCTCCCATATCTTTTCATTCCCAATCCCTATCACCTTACCCAACATCTGGTGGTGTTAGTAATTTCTGCAGAGCTATAAAGCATCTTCCACACCATGATAGGTCTTCTTAATACCATTTGATGTGGATTTGTAACAGCTTTCTGGGCACAGTGGTTCCAAGCAGATCAGATGCAAACTGATGGAGAAATTTGTAAAATACTGGTGGGTGTTGGATTTGACTGTAATATTGTTCTGGAGAGTGTGGTTTTGATCTGTTCTCAGCATGCTCAGTACCATTCAGTGTGTATTTTTAACAGCTTTCTATATATGGCAATTCCAAGTGGATTGGATGCAAACTGATGGAGAAATTCATTAAATACTGGAAGATTTGGATTTTGATAGTAAAATCAGTCTGGAGAGTGCAGTTTTGGTCTGTTTGACTCATGTTTGGTACTGTTCAAAAGGTATGAATTGTAGCTTTCCAAGTGTTATATGGGCAAGTGTTTCTGATCAAAACTGATGGAGTAATAGAATGAATTCAGTTTCTGTGCATAGCCATAATTAATTTCATAATTTGTCATGTGATCATCCACAGGCTGGTGATTTCACATTTTCTGATACTGGATGTTTTTATCTTCCACACCCTGCTCAATAATCACCTTAGTAATTCCTCCCCAATCCTTAGTATATAAGTAGCTACCTCATGTATCCCCACCTCTTTAGAAGATCAAGAATTGAATTGTCAGGGCAACACTGCCATCAAAACCACAAACAGAAAGAGGAAAGAGATTAATTAACCACACACTATTGCAGTGGGAATCCTGGGTATACACCACACAACAAGGGACACACAAGTCTCGCACCTATCACAGTGGGAATCCTGAGAGATCGAAACTGGTGATCCCCAACTGCGAAGGGCTATAAATACTATTTCCTGCACACAAAGAGAGAGACTTCTTGAAGGCGTTTTTCCAAAAAACCCTGGAGGGAACACCAACTGATTTTTGGCACCTTGGCTCTCATCACAGATCACATGTGTGAAACCACTGCTGAATTCAAACTCCGCAGATGAGCTAAGCAAAGTTAAAACTCTGAAGATGAGGTAATCATCAACCTAAGTCCATTCTGTTATAGATTATTATTGCCCTCATTCTATTGGGCCTTGGCCAGCAGGCTATGGGCTGGGTAGTCAACCAGTGGCGCATTGGCATCCCTTAGTCAAGCACCTTGTCATTCCCTGCTCCCCACATGAGTCCATGGAGTTGCCAATCCAGACTCCCCCTCCTCCTCCTCTGCCCCAGTCCCTGAATCTGCACCACCTGTCCCAATCCATACTCCATCCACATCATTACGGTCCTTCGACACTTTGGACACCTTTGGAGTACCCAGGCATACACTGCCTTGGAAGTACATACACTAAGGGGGATACATATGGAAGTTGGGGCATAGCCATGTGGAGGTGCACACAGGATTCATAACATGGCTGCATCAGCTTAGTGATGGGCTGTGGAGCCAGCACTCTAGGAGGATATGGAGGTTATGGAAGATGGCAGAAGGCTCTGGAAGGCTGGTGGCTGTGT
>MU128929.1:321637-385910 GCA_014904985.1 Hydnum rufescens UP504 | reverse complement strand
TGTCCTCCACTATATTGGCAAGGGTATCTTCAGGATTGAAGTGGACCAAATGTTGACCTGGGAGATGGAAGGGCAATCAGACAATGTTTTGGGATTTGCTCATGGAGCTCATAATGGAAAATGTGCCAGCAGGCCTCTGGTACTCCATGTATCGTGCATCAATGTACTCCTTGATTTCATCACATCTCATCTCAAGCGTGGCTCGATCTGGACCTTTGGTGATGTATTTGTGGATGTACTTTGTGCTACTGTGCATGTTAGCACAGAATTCAACATTGACATGACATCCAAGGAGCATAAGCAAGTGTGGATTATAGGGAACAACATTGGCCATTGTGATATGTCTTCCATGGCTGACCCAGGTCCAGCCATTGTCAGGGCGAGCATATAATGGAAATCCTTTCCCATCCATGGATGTTTCATCACGGAATTTTTTGGAAAGCCTTTGGTGCATCTTCCATCCTCCACATCACGACATCTGCCAACTTTACAGGAATGGATCATGGTTGATGTCACTTGTGCATAGAGCCTTGGTTGTGTCTCAGGATCTGGTAGGTGAGACCAAATGACCTGTTTATTAAGTCAATATCTCAGTTGAGAGCATAAGGTGATGACAGTCCAGCTGACCTTGTCAAGATCTTCTGAAGTTTGAGGTTTGTCCTCCCAGTCAATCCATAATAGAAGATGGGCATGTGGGTAGGCCACGTTTCTGGAATTCAATGACATGTACACATGCCAATGTTTTCCAACACCACAGCAAGTGTCTTGAATAGAAGACTGAGCTTCTCATAAAAGACACGATCCACTAAATCAGGCCGATCTGCTGGAACTTGGCCTGGAAGTATAGCCCCAAGGAAACCACCTAAGAGGTACTATTTTGAGGGTGCATTAGGTGTCTTTTCCCCTGGACTCAGAGCAAAGCCAGTGCTTAGCTCTGTGTCCAGCTCCTCTGTCCAAAGCTAGTGCTGAGGGCAGTGTGACTTCCCTTTCTCTTCCTATTCTCCCATATCCTACTCCCCCCCCTGCTGACCTGCTTTGTCCAAGTATGACAACAAGTGCCCTCCTGAATCTGGGAGGCACTTCATTACAAAAAGAGCAGCAAAAGCTGCTCTTTTTGTGCTGCTTTGAATTTTTATACTAATGTGTTGTTTATTCTAGATTGAGGCCTGGTCCAAGGCTGTTACAAGTTGTACTTGCAACCTCACAAGATTAACCATGGCTCTCCCACAATCACATGACTTTGCTGCCCATTGCTTACAACTCCCAATTCTCCTTCTTTATTAATCCACTCCATCCTTTATTCATCCTTCCCTTCTTAGTAACCACCTTACCAATCCCACCTTGATCTCTCAGTATATAAGTAGCTACTTCTTGTAACCTTGCTCCTTAGAAGATCAAGAATATATTGTCTTCGATTGAACTCTCACTCTCGCAACTAAGTCCTTTGTCTCTCGCTAACTCTCCTCTCTTGTTAAGCTTCATTGAGAATTAGTCCTCTGCCTTGCTCCTCTCACATACTTGTCTTTTGCAACCTTACATAATCCTCATGCTGCAACTCCTTGTCAATCATCTTAAGGATTGGTCTTTGTACGTGACCAATTACATAATCAACTCCTCATACTATGAACAACCCTTAACAAAGGCCCACAAAACCCATGAGTGACAAGGGCCCAAATGGCAACATGACACACAGAAACACACCAAATGAGGACATGCCACATGGCGATGCAACATATGGTAACATGACATATGGCAACATGCCAAATGGCAATGTGCCAAATAAAGACATGACACATGGTAGCACAACACACACCAATGTGACACAAGGCAATGTGACCTACAGCAATGCACCAAGCAAGGATGCAACCACACCACATGAGGCCCCCAGGAACTGCACACCCACCACAGTGGGTGTGTGGTACTATATAATGTGAGTCCCCCCCCCAGGGAGCTACAGCCATGCAAAAAGAGCAGTGAAAGCTGCTCTTTTTCCATGGTCTTTCACTCTAAACTAACATACCATCTTATATTATAGGCCATCACTTCCTGCACAAACAAACACCCATGCGAGAACCCCTGTAACCCTACCTATTGACACCTAAATGATTGGGTACAGGCCAACCCAAACAACAATGTGCAAGACAACACAACAGACAATAACATGCCCAATGTGACAGATGATGGTGTGACAGATGACAATGTGCCCAATGAGTGGCCCAAGGAACCACACACCCACTGCAGTGGGTGTGTGGTACTATATAAGGTGAGTCCCCCCCCCAAATAGATACAGCTGCACAAAAAGAGCAGCTTTTGCTGCTCTTTTTGTGCTGGTTTTAATTTCTAACTAACATATCTGTTTTTCCAGGTTGTCAGCTGACCCACAACCAATGAACAGAACAGACACCTGCCAAGTAAAGACCCACCAAACAAACCCTGAGCCCCCTGAAACAACAGCACACCACACAAACATGCACTAGACAGTAACCCACACACCAAAGGCCACATGCCAAATGAACACCACATGGGCGAAGGACCACTGAAGACACAAAATGACACACAGCCAATGAGTGGCCCCAGGAACCACACACCCTGCTGCAGCAGGTGTGTGGTACTCCAAGCTGAGTTTTTTCTTATTTTTTATTTTATTTTTGCAGTGCAAGAAGAGCAGTGTAAGCTGCTCTTCTTGCAATGTTTTAATGTTTAACTAACACCTTAATTTTTCTAGATCTTGAACCCCACACAAACCCCCAACACCAAACCCACCAAACAAAACCAAACCCTGTGAATGAAACCACAAACATGCAAGTACCACACCTGCTGTGGCAGGTGTGTGGTACTCTCAAGGTAAGTTTTTTTTCTCTGGAGCTACAATTGTGCAAGAAGAGCAGCCTGTGGCTGCTCTTCTTGGGTGCATGGGTGAGCCTAGTGTATATAATAATAATCAATAATCCTAATGGCTAGGGGCCCCAGGGGCCCCTGGGCTGCTTGACTGGCCCCCTCAACTGAATTGCAGGGGCCCCTGGGGGCCCCCTGGGTCTGATATCTAGTTAGAGCATATAAATGCAACCTTTGAAGTATCTAGTTAGATACCGATAATTGGCTGACCAGGCTGTGTCCACTACTGTACACAATTCAAGCTGTCTTTAGTGAACAAGGCTATGTTATGTAAGCATCCTTCATGGACAATGAAGGGTGGTGTTGGCTCAAGCAGAGAGAGGGAAAAGAAAGTCTCTGGTAACATCTGAGAGTACTAGCCAGTTTTATGGCTTACAGGATAGGAGAAGAGATACGATCTGAATATAAGGAATTGAGTCAAATAGAATTTTAGTGCAGGTACAGTATATACAGACATTATTATGGTAAGCTCAAAGCAGCCACCTACTGCAAGAGTACCAGCCATGTATGGACAAAGCAGCCACTAAGGCAAGAGTACAAGCTGGCATGCACGGGTGACAGCCTTTACTCGTGAGGCATATCATCCCTTATTGGGCTCTGGCTCATTATCATCCTCTTCTTCACATTTTTAAACAAATATTTATTATATATTATATATTCCACATCCACATGCTTGCTATTAATCTGTATTGTGCTTGTAGTGCTGGCACTTGGGGTGCTTCTTGAGTATCAGCAATTGCCAGCATTGAATTCAGTATCTTACTTCTACAACAACAACACGCAACTGCCTGGAAAGGCAAGCATGTGACCACACACCCGCCACCAAGGGTGTGTGGTCATGAGGTGAGGTTTTCTACTAGTAGATACAACAGTGCAAAAAGAGCAGTGAAAGCTGCTCTTTTTGCACTCTTTTGAATCTTTATACTAAAACAGTTTGTATTCTTCTAGATTGAGGCCTTGGATCCAGGCATGACGAAAACCCATGAAACGAGGGCCCAAATGGCAATGCCCCAAACAAAGATGTGCCAAACGATGTGACAGACAGCAACACACCCAATGAAGATGCACCAAATGAAGACGCAACATACAGTAATGCACCCAATGGCAATGCGACCATGCCAAATGGGTGCCCCAGGTACCACATCCGCCACAGTGGGTGTGGTACCTGTATAAGGTGAGTCCCCATCCTCAGTAGATACACCCATGCAAAAAGAGCAGTGAAAGCTGCTCTTTTTGCACAGTGTTTAATTTTTAACTAACATATATGCTTCTATTACAGGTCCTCACCTCCCGCACAAACAAATACCAATGTGAAAACCCCTGTAACCCCCCCTATCAACACTTGAACAATGGGCATGGGGAGTACCCACTCAAACTGCCATGCAAGATTACATATGAGCCCAAGGGCATGGGCCCTGTGCAAGATCGTGTACCCCACCCCCACTGCGGTGGGTGTGGGGTGCTACAAGCTAAGTTTTATTTTTATTTTTATTTCTTGTTCTTGTGGCACAAAAGGAGCAGCATAAGCTGCTCCTTTTGTACCACTTTGGAATCTCTTTTACTGATACACTTTATTTTAGATTGGGACCTGGCCAATGCACCACAATAACCCGCAAAACAACGAACACCACAATACACCACAACACAACATAGCAACATGCCACAGCAACATGCCAGCGATGCAACATATGGCACCACATCAAATGGGGATGCAGCCCATGGCAACATGCCAACTAAGGGCCCAGAATCACACACCCACCACAGCAGGTGTGTGGTTCTATATAAGGTAAGTCCCCACCCCCCTCACTAGCTACAGCCATGCAAAAAGAGCAGCAAAAGCTGCTCTTTTTGCACTGCATTCATGTTTAACTAATTCATTAATTAGTTCTCTAGATATTGGACCAGAACTGACATGAACCCCTGACCATGGACCCACTGAATGACATGCCATGAATGAAAACTGGGAATGAAACCAGGCATGACTGCATGACCACACAAATGAAAACAAAGCCGCAAAGGCCTGCATGAACAAAAACCATGAGCAACACCCCTTGAGGGATCACCCAGATGGAACCCAGGCCCTGACTGGGGTGAATTCCAGGTAAGTATTTTTTTCTTTAGCTACAATTGCACAAGAAGAGCAGCCTCTGGCTGCTCTTCTTGGGCACAGGGTGAGCCCCACTGGGCGAGCCTATGGATGTATATACTAATATAATACTAATAATAATAAATATATAAATTAATAATGCATAATCTGGCAGGGGCCCCTGGGCTGCTTGGGGGGCCCCTTGATTGTATTGCAGGGGCCCCCTGGTAAAAACATCTAGTTAGATATAATAAATGCAAGGCTCATTATATCTAATATGATGTGGAAAAGTGGCTGACCAGCCTGTATCAATTGGTCTTGGTGCTTCATGTCTGCATACCACATCAACCTCACAGGAAGAGCAGCAGAGTGGGCAGTGAAGAAGCAAAAGTCCCACTGTAGTGTTTTCCAGAGCCATGCCTGCTATACAGTAGAATCTATTCTCAACTAACTGTCCATACACATGCCAGTAGATAATTTTTTATATGTCTATTGTCATTTAGTTCATCCAGCCTATGGTTTAGAGGTAAATATGACACCAATACATCTTTGTGCCACTATGGTGGCCTCTGAGGTAGTGTGGCTTTGGTCAAAATCAGCTCAAAAATTTGGCCAACCCAAAATTTTCTCCTAGAAGTCAAATGAAGGTGTTTTTGGGCTCCTTGGGCCCCAATGAGCCTGGGTTTGCCACTATCTAAGTCTAAAGATGCCCCAATCAAGCCCTGGATACAATTGATGACTTTGCCTGTCTACTGTACATAATTCAAGCTGTCTTTAGAGAGCAAGGTTATGTTACATAAGCATCCTTCATGGACAATGAAGGGTGGTATTGGCTCAAGCAGAGAGAGGGAAAAGAAAGTCTCTGGTAACATCTGAGAGTACTAGCCAGTTTTATGGCTTACAGGATAGGAGAAGAGATACATGTGGTACAAACAAGAAAAATGGTACAAAAATGACAAGAAAATAAGGGGGACGAAGAAAAAAGCATAGGGTGCCCCTTGCGGTCTTAGGGGACACCCAGAAACAGTCTTCCAAATACTGTGGGCATATTTGTTTCCATACAGATAGATTACCCCAAACCATTGATTACACCCATCCAATCCAAATTCCAGCAGTCTTCAGTCCTGATGAACATGAACTAGTACAATCAATGTCTCCAGCAAATTCCAGTTGCTCCAGTCACTCCACCTAAGCTACTTCCTACGGAACTCGACACAGCACCAAGCATCCATCGGTTGACAAGGGCCAGATGAAGGTAATTATCGTCTATCGAGATCATTCGCCCATTCTCGAATATGCCGAGAGGCAAGCCCGACAGCCAGGTCAGGACATCCAGGATAGGCCACAGGTGTGCAAGACGACAGCGCGCAAAAAATGCGCCAAGAGCGCAAATAACGAGCGATGCGAATACAGTCGAGTATATCGCCCAGCGGGTCGGCCTCTTACGGTCATCGACCCACGTACGCGCGTCCAGTTGTTGAAAAATGAAGAGTGTGAGAATAAGGAGAGACATTCCCAGAGAGAGCCCGATGGATGTGTAGATCACCCAGGTCGCTGTGGGCACCGTCGGTCCGAAACCGAGACTTTTCCGAGTCTGCTCCTGGAAGATGGCCCGACGATAGCAGCCAAGAGACCAAAACCGTTGAGAAATAGACCTGGACTTAGACCTCGTGGAGCGCGGGGTGAAGAGCGATCAAACGTGGCGACAACCATGGGTTCTTTGGACCCCGCGTCTGGAACAGACATCTTCATCCCCGGCTCCAATGTCGTCGGTGTGCGTCCGAAGAACAGAGTATGCCAGTCGGTGAGCCTGCCTAAGTAGAGGGAGTTGGCGATAGTCACACTCGTCCATACGCCGGCAGACGTGCCAACGCTGAGGAAGTAACAGATAATCATCTGTCCGCAGAGCCCTGTAAAGAAGAAGACATACGTCGGCCAACGGGACGCGCCGCCGCTGGAGACGAGGTCGAAGAACTTGGGTGTATTCGCGTAGGGTCCAACGGCTTCGAGCACAGCCAGGACGCGCTCAAGGTAGACCTGGTCCGCAGAGGTATCTTTGATGGCCCGGCGACCGGGAAGATTCTGGAAGGTCACGCGGCCCTTATCGAGCAATTCGCCGCCTAGAATGGCGATCCACAGTGATTGTCCAATGTCGACTGTGGCAAGCTGACCAGAGTCGAGCACACGAAAGCTATGGCTATGTTGCTTGACGTGCCGCACAACTCGGTAATACGCGCATGCAAGCTCGTTCAGGAGGCCGAGACTTTAGCGGATTCCGAGGTGTAAGAGTCGAAGTCGATGGCGCAAATGGGCAGCGTTGAGGTTTACCCCAACTAGATCGAGCCTCCATGGTCCTTCTTCAGTCAAGCCCTCGTTCTTCGCCCAATCTTGCAATCGAGTCTGGGAATAGGGTCGGCGAACCATGTGTGCAGCAACCACGGCCAGTGCATTGTCCTCGCTGTCGACGTCGATGACAGAGCTGTGTGGCATCCACAGCGTGGAAAACTGGAGCTCATTACCCCGGTACACGTCCACCGTCCGGTCTCTGAAAACGTCATAATCCGCAGCGGCGAAGAGTAAGAAGTCTCACGCAGAGGGGGGGTCTGGACGACTGGGTCTGATGCTTGGGGAGCTTGGGGTTACGAGGCTCCAGCCTAGGGAGACGGGGGTCCAACTTGCGGGGATTATGAGGCCCTTGGACGTCAATCTCCATGAATTCTCGTCCGGGGGCTTGCGAGGTGTTGGTATGTGACAGGGTGAAGAACGGAGCTGGTCTTTTTCAAGGCTTCAGCACGAGCGGCCGCTGTGATGTCGTTGGAACATATCCAAAAGTCCGACGTTCCGTGCGTTGACCGAATGTCGGATAGGAAGTGACAGGCTTTGCTGACCCATTGGACGCGACTCATAGCCTTCAGGGAGAATGTGGGGAGCCCATTTCCAGAGGAAGATGCCGATGGAAGGGTCTAATGCCCAAAGACTGTCGGACTCAGTCCCAAGACCCGCATAAAGAATGCTTGCAAGAAGAAGCAGACCGCTGGGCCAAGAGCTGATATCGTTCGCTGGCGCTTGAGCAAGAACAGGACACAGGAACAGGGCGAACAAAATGATACGAATAGTTGCGGTGAAAGTGAAGCTTCGGAGATTCAGAATGCGGCAGGTCACAGAGGGCTAGAATGAATGGCGGGTGAGATGCAAGTCGTGAGCACACGAGCTCGAGCAACATACGGAACCATCAGGGGTCTTTTTGGCTACTATGGATGCGCTAGCTTGAGGGCTGGGATTGCGCCGCCACGAAGGTGGGTCAGATACCATGCATGCTCTGAGCTCGAGGGCGGATGAAGCCGGAAACGCGGACTACATATGCACGCAGCATGAGTCCACACGTAGGTCTCAAGTCAGCTCTATGGTTACACACACCAGAGTGTTGGGAGCAGTTCTGCTTGTCCGCACTAGGTTGTTCACCAACATCCAAGTCAATCCGATTGGAGGAGAGCTGCGGGATGAAGTCAGAGAGAGGTGGAGACAGGCTGGAGCTTCGACTGAAAGTGAGTAGATACCTACAGGTTGGGCCATGTCTAGGTGCTTCCGCTGTCCAAGGACCACAGTAAGGAGAATGGTCAAGGTACCCAACGCTCGTAATTCGTGCTCCTGATCGTTGGCGCCCTAGGCCTTGAGCTGATGCGTGCGTTGGTATGCACTGCGACACAGCCTGTGAGAACGCACAAAGTAGCAGCGGAGAGACGTATCGTGGAAGGGGAACGATATCGCAGAAGAAATTGGCTCCAGCATCGAGATAAAGTCAGACAGAGGGTCGGTGAGCGCCTCTGGCCAGCCAGAGAAGTCCGAATCGACCGCACGGCGAAGCGAAACCTATGCAAGACAAACAACAAAGCTCTTCACACTCATTGTACAGCTAGCGCGCGCAGATAAAATATATGTAGAAGGCTAGAAGCAGTCAGCACATGTCTCCTTCGGATAGTTCCGACCCAACTCTATTGCGGCTTTGATACCACAGCCATCACAGCTCACACTCAGATGGGTCCCAATGTTCTGGCTCTGCATTGCGAGGACAATGATGAGAAAAGCACATGTTTTGGCTCAAGATGCCTATCTCACTTGCCCTCCGAAACTTTACAATGCCTAACAGGCTGTACTATAGCACTCTCCAACAAAGGACCTGTCACCCCCGTCTTTGATTTGAGATGTGGCAGTTGTGGAAGGCTGTGGCTGTCAAAACTGCAATCAGTGCAATGAAGTTGGTGGAGCTATCCGAATGAGAAAGTGCGCTTAACATATTTTGTCAGCCGTACAGTAATAACTGGCTGATCATCACCAAGAATCCAAGATCGTTCGGGAATGCCGCGTGTTGGAGATTTACCTGCCGACGCGAATAGCTTGGCTGTAATTCCGTTTCCAACGTTTATATCCGGTGAATCCCCAGACTCCTACTTCAACTGGGTGATCTGTACAGTAGATCTGACATATACTTTTAGGCATTCACCTCTGAAATCCGTGAACGAGCTGAGGGGGAACAGAAATCCATGAATTCGGGCTCTAGATATCCCTCAGCCTTGGAAAATACGTGAATCGTTACTATGAAATATTCAGAAAGCCAGAATTTCAGACGCGATGTGTTTTTCTGGCGCCTTCCTGCGAGCTCAGCATTCCCAGTTCCCAGATCTCAACAGGCACTCTCACAATGGAGAAGATAATCATAATTGCCATGAAGAAATGCATCCTAGCATACTCAGCCATCTTAAGTCTGGCGTACCACCCAGGGACCAGACGGCTAAAATCTGTGAGCGAAAGAACTTAGCCTCGGGTTACTTGGCACAAAAAAAAAGTCCTCGAATAGCCAACCCGACAACAATGGAAGGAGGAAACTCGCTATAGGTAGATAATGTTTGATTCTGTTGATGGTTGGTTCGCGAGAGGCGGACGTCTTGTGAGCACTAATATTGCATTGAAAATCTCTGAGACACCACTAGCGCAACCGGGCTAAAGTCTTGGATGGGTGGATATCACCAGATCTTCAATAACGCAGAGGGTTTTCGTCCGGGACGATGCCATCCCTCAGTCCTACCCTACTCCCTGATTGGGAATAACTGAGGAGCATCCCCTCGGACGCAGGAAACAAAATACTGGCGTGTGCACGGGAGCCCCTCGTCATAAGGCTGATGACCCAAGAACCAATGCAAAGGGAACCTTACCTTCTTGGCAGTAGCGTAGAGGGGCAGTCATCCGATGCGCACACGTGCAAGCAAATGTCGAGGCTATACATCCTCCTGCATCGCATCGTCACCCTGCTCTTCTTCATCTTGGCCACCACTATCCCACCAGGCAAGGAGACCTAGCCCTTGTTCGGCAATTGAGCACTAGAGCGTATGGACAAACGTGCAGATACACCGCCTAGTCAGTAGATCCTATCATCCCTATAGGAGCTAGAAGAAATCAGGCTTACGACGAGGGTATAGGGAGGCCGCTTGTTCGGATTAGTGACGGCAATACCCTCCACGGCCATCGGGGGCCCCGGCTCATCGTCATGAAACTCGTCAGACTCGACCCGGACACGCATGTATTCGCCTGTCTCGATGTAGTTGCGTTCTGTGACCGGTGTGTCGAGAAGTGCGAGAGGTGGGATGAATCGGAATTAGGATTCCAAAAGTATAATTGCTCATTCGGATCACTGGCGTAGAGACCAAGCCCACTATGTGAGAATCTATGGGCCGGAGACGTGATCGGAGGACTTTACAATGCAGAAGGCGACGGCAGGTAGGATGGAGGGATGATCATATCATCGAAGAATCCAATGGACACTTTACGAATCACTTTCAGCGACAGGATACAATTCTCGGAAGGCTAGTGAGAAGAAACTTACAGCGTATCCCATCTTCTGAAGACGATTTAACTTTTGCGAGAATAACTTCTGATGCGAAAGGGCGGAACACCACCAGCCTAAAGGTGGCTGTTAGGAGTCAGGGGTGAGGACTCAAGCATTCCCGCACATCGAAGAGGTATAGGATATTCTTGGAAGATCAGAAAATAGCAGACATCTCACCCTTATACCAAAGACACCCGTCTCCAAAGTGGACAACACCATCCCCTACTCTTGTCAGATCGAAAACACAGATGGCAAGGCCAACATCAAAGACGACGCGATTCGCATACTTCTTGTTCAGCTCTTTCAACAGTGCTTGCTCCGGAGGCACACCAAAAGCATTGGGGTGGACGGGGATTGTATCCTATAAATATACAATACATCTCCTTAGATAACTTAGGGAAGCAAGCAAACAGTAAACAACCTTCAATACAGCCAGTTGGAACATGGGGCGCTTATTAAATCGCAATCGGCATTTCCCGTAAACACTGTTATTTCTGTGCCATAATATCAAGAGGGGGGATGCTTTAAACGGGTGTCTGCCTAGGACTAGTTCAGCAAACTCATTATGGTGTTCCGTGTCAAAGATATTTTCGGCAAAACGCACTCTCAAAATTCACATTTTTGCACCGTAATATTGTGGATCCCAAGTAGCCCTGCTCAATTCTTCTCGGGGTCATTGCAACTTTTTTTCTTTTTCTCATCTATAATTAGAAAAGTGTCAAAAAAAAAAAAAAGGAGGGGTGATCAGCTTTGCAGAACTGAGCGTAATCAGGATCACGGGATCCTAAATTAATTTAAAGTTGAAAAAATAAGTGGAAGATAAGGTGAGAAGCATTTTCCGTTCATCGCGTTTTCTCATCGGGTTCCACTTTTTTTTTGATGTGCCACTTATTTTTGGGTACTATTTATCCCGCACTAATTGCTGCGAAGTGGAAAAATCCTGCAATTAAGCATCTCAAACTTCTTGGATCACCCTCAAACTTGGTATATACATAGAAATAACAGTATCTACTTCTAAGAAAAATTATAGGCAATTATAATGAGAATTGGGGGTTGGGAGAGGAATCCGTGTCAGAGACCCGAATTTCATTCGGCGGTTTCCGTGTACCCACTACTTGCCACTGCTTGATTCTTGGTAACCTGAGGCAAAGACGGCACAAATCCAAGGATGCTGGTCTCGTTTGACCCCGTGTATTTCCTGACAAGAGGTGGAGGTGGTCCCAGATAAGTTGTGGGGACAGGCTGGTGAGCATACCTCAAAATTCCAACAGATCCACCAATGGAATGGGATTGAACATCCAGGTGCCCCAATCCATGCTGGGTGGGGTCGTGGATGATGCTGAGGAGGCTGGTGGGAGGGGCTAGCAATTTGTGGTTGAGGTGATGCAGTTTGTTTACTTGTTGTGGCTTGCTTACCTTACATGGATCAAAATGCCCATTAATCTGATGGCCTTCATCACTGAGCCTCAACATGAGAGATGCCCATATTCCACCCAGAGATAGTCAAGAACCTTCCTCATTTCAAACAAACAGTTTTATCACGGTGAGGGGGCCCCAGGCCTGGTGAATCCATTTATGGGCATTCAAAATGAGTGAATTTTAATATATTTCAGGACTGATTCACTTCGTGAACAAGCAATTTTGCAGTTTCTACACATTTTTTGCTCAAGGTCTTAGATGCCTTCCGTCTGCATCTACAGTATGAATTTGGAGAGCAACAGAATAGAATTGGGGGCTCTAGGAGGGCAACGGCAATTAGTAGGGTCCGGCAACGTGACCGGTAACAAATAGTACGGGTACCTGAAAGGAAGAAAAAAAAAGTTGAAAGTTGACCCGATAAGCCCAACCCGAGAAGAATTGAGCAGGGCTAGTAGGCTGTATCAAGGACACAGAATATACGTAGGTGTCATGGAATTTTTGCGGCTGTTGTGCACTGAAATGGAATGGGAGCAGACTCTTCAGGGGAGTAATACGATGTGATATGGTACCAATCAAACACTACTATAAGTTAGGCAAAGGGGTTGGACGAACGGGGATTGAAGACCGGATGATTAAAGGGAGATACATTCTCCCACTGCTGTTGATATGGCAGGCAAGTGACAAGGAGAGGAAATGGGAATAAGAGAAGGCGGCGATCACAGCCTATGTCTGCGAACCCCATCCAAGCACACCCTCATATATGGTGTACATCACTGCAGCATTGGGCACGACACGCAAGAGATGGGCTGATAATCCTCCATATAGTGACCGTGCACCTTCTTCAGCCAGAACAAGTCGTAGTGTTTGCATAAGTCCGGTGTACTTGGTCTTCCCTGTGCCGGGATCAAGTGGTTGCCGTAATCGGGTCCGAATTACCTGGGGAGATTGTGCCAAATCAATTCTCCGCTGTCTTATGTTCAGCCCAGACTCACCTCATGTGGGTAGGTGATAAGACTGGCAGCCATCTTTGCCGTTCCAGCGGCGCCCATTGTGCCCAGCCATTGCTGGAACAGGCTAATCTTTTCCCCATTGGGACCACGTTTCCCATCGCCATGAGAGAGTTTCTTTAATCGTTCGTAGAGAACCCATTGTATCGTGCCTTCCGTCACGCCCAGGTAAGAGGCCGAGAGCCCACGATAGAGACCGGGCACCCCTTCGTGCCTCAGAATATGCCGTACACAATCGAGTGAACTCGTAAAGCGTACAGGGGTAGCTGTTTTCAGTGATTGAGATAAGAGTGAGGATGAGGAAGACGATGCTGCTTGCTGCGAGCTAGAAAGTTGAAGTCTGGTTTTCACTACCCATATAGGATTTGTTGCAGTTGAGGTAGCAATCCCTGGTTATACAATCGACATTATATCACGCCTATCCGATCTCTCTTAATCGGAAATGCTCACTCACCGGCTGTGGCTGCGGCAGCAAGGTGCACAGCCGAATTTTCTATCCCTCCATTAAAATTGTTGGCGATAATATGCTTTCCATTTCCATACACGAAAAAGTTTATCGATCGCGCCGGAATTACCCCAACAAGAGTTGGCCCGAGACCTTTAAAAAGTGCTGATACACCTTCATACTTGTATATATCTCTGTTCAAAGACAGTAAGTGCCAGACATATTCCAGTGTATCATTTATTGCACAGGACGCTTGCCTTAATATATGCCCCGTCTCCACAAAATTCCACAGCAGACCGCCTGCGCCTGTCGGTCGTAGTGTTGACACAGATCCAGATGAGCCTGCCAGTGCAAGCGTGGGGGATAGCGCCGGCGCTTTTTTAAACATGTCGGATTGAAGACGAGTCTTCACTACGTCCAGAGGTGATGTTATAATTGCACCAGCCATGCCTCCCAACCTGTAAGACATGAGGTTAGATCCACATATCGCATCCTGAATGGGACGCTTACCCCCCGGCTACGAAATGTTTCCATGATTGTGCTGGCACCCATTTATTACGGGGTCGAGGAGGGCGAGAGGGAGGAATAACGTTGGTCATGGTCGATATTTTTTCTTTCTGAAAGTGGATTCCGGTAAATGCCGAAAGCGCGTGGGCTCTTGTTTGGCGTGAGACTTCATCCTTGTCCCCCACGGCCATGTTCTCCTTCCTGGCCCTCGTCTTTCGCTTCGTTTTCGGGAAGCGAGACGAGCGAGATCATCCTGCTCGCGTTGCGTACGAGGTGCGTATGCCCCTGCCTGTCCTCTCATCCCGCCGCTGACTCGCACACGAAGGTCACTACGCTTGTCGCTTATGCAGGGATACCGGCTGTCGAGAGAATCCTGAGTGAGGCTCGGGAGACGTGCGATCAAGAGGTGCGCGATTTTTCCGATTTTCGCCGCATTGATGATCTCTGTGTCGATACACGTGTTCCATCCAGCTCTTGGAACAATTCCACCTTGCTCAGCAGGAGCTGAATCGGAAGAACGAGATCCGTAGGCGCGAGACGTCCGCTCCTCGCCCGGTCCTCGAAGGGAGCCCCACTACCTGGGGGTGGAAAGTCGATCATGCAGCGCAGCTTGCTGCAATCCAGCAGGGCCTGGAAGATGCTATTGATAGTACAATATTTGATCCAAAGCAGGTAACCGTATCGATTGTCTCTTGTCGTACGGCGAAGTATTCACTTGGTTCTCCTCAGCCTCGCACTGGCCCGAATCCCCTCACTGGACACATGATGAAGGATATGTTTTACGAATATCATGACGTACGTTTCAACCCCCGCTGTCCTTCCTCACTCTTCTTCTGCTAACGTCACTGTACGTAGAAACACCCACAACTACGCAATCTGTGTGCCTTACGACGATCGACTGATGAATTGATATGGACCATTGAGACGTTTCCCAACGGAAGCTCAAAATGGAAATTAACGATGTCCTCTTCCCTGGCTGCATCTGTATTGGTGAGTGCGGAGCTATGTTTTTGACGACGCTCGACACATTTTGCTCAGTGTTACAGCGCAGAGCAATTTGTCAAAGAATAGTTCCTCAAATTCTTCTGTTACGATGCCCGATGCCCCTCGGCAAGACAACAGTACGCCTTCCACCTCAATGAAACAGGTAACTTCAATAAAGGTTGTCTCTTGTTACTGTCGTGCCATCTTTCTGACACATCCTGCAGTCCGTGGCGGAAGATCCTTCGTACAATGTGTGGGATGCCAAAGCTTCAAATCTCGCTCATCAATCTCCATCTTCATACGTTCCCGCGTCCTCACTAACTATGTTGAGAACCGAGTCCCTTTTCCAATGTGACGCCGGCCTTGAGAGACGATCATCGATGCCGGCCCGTTCCACACGTCCGGCGCTTCGCGCAGAGCGTTCTAGTCGCATTCCTCACGTCGGATCAAGAAATTCATTGGCCAGCGAAAGTACTACAGCGACTGCCTATTCAGTTAGGCCGACACCGACCGTGTCTCGCAACCCGTCTCCGGCCCGTCGCTCCATTCATTCTAAACCTAAAGCCCCTTCCCGTCCACTGCCGAAGGCGTCGGGCCCTCCAGCACATCATCCACCATCTGCATCCGTAACAAATTCTGCATCTACATCTCGATCATTTTCCCCTGTAAAGATATCTTCACTCCCCTCACGTGTACATACGCATCGCCAGCCATCTTCAGAACGACATAAACCTTTACCTATACCTGCGCCGCAAACGACGCTCCGGTCACGTCCCGCCTCTCAAATGAGTCTGCGACTTCAACGACCAACCTCCGTGGCTGCAGCTTCACGCCCCGCCACGTCTCGGCCTGTGCATTCTCGGACTAGCTCATCGGAATCGTCGCATGCGACAGATGTAACTACCGGTGTAGCATTAGGACCCTCCAGGCTAGGGACAGCAACCCGCTCAGGTGTGGCAAGGCCCAACGAAGTGCCCTTGCGCTCGATGCGCTCGACTACAAACTTGATGGCCCTTGGCACTGGTACCTCTTCGACGAGGGGCCGCACGCGCTCCAATACAACGTCGAATGTGACCCAGACAGGATCTGCGCGAGCCACTTCGACCCCGAGTTTGGATAACAATGTCAAGAGAGGACCGGGGACGGGATCGATGCGTCCGCCCCCATTACCTCCAGCAAGGACTGGAATTTCACGCGCATCTTGATCTTCATCCGCCAGCGGCTTGATCGCCTGCTCGCCTGGGCCTCGGGTTTCGTTACTCAAAGGCATCGAGGCCTTTTGTTGGCGTTGCCTTGGATTTTTTTTTTTGGGAGTGACCTCGGTTGCGCCCTGGTCGGAGTGTTTTCCGCGCCCAACAATTGCGCCGCGTTCTTGGTGGTCTGAATTGCAGATGTTCAATATCGTCTACTCTCTCTCGCACGCTTTTCGCAATATGTGCCTCCTTGCATGCATAGAATTGCAATACACGTCAATTCGCAAGATTGAAGCAATTGTGGATATGGATGCTATATAGGGAAGGAAATGGATGGTTGAAATCGTGAACTTGCTGAACAAAGAGTCTATGAAAAGTTAGGAGGCATAAAAAGAAGTCCTTGCGTTTCGATGCTAACGTTTTCAAAGTATTGTTGTGTGGATTCTCTCGGATAACTAGAATCCTCAAACAGAAGCAAACCCAACTCCAACGAAACGGAAGAAACAGGATACATAATGTACATTCAAGGAACCTTAGCAAATTATGTACCTCGGGGATGTGCTTATTTCGCCCACCCAGAACCCAGAGAGGCAGGGCGTGGGGAGTGAGGTGGCGAAGAGTACTTGTGAGGGATGAATCCAACAGGAGATTGCACCGCGAGTTCAGGTGGGGCATAGAGCAACTGTGTCGGCGCGAGCTCAAAGACGTGCCGGGGGGACGCATGCGTGCTGGCATTAGGTATCTCTTCGGCCTTCATTACAGCATGTACGGTTGCCTCCCCAGGAGAATGGTCGTCCCAACCTCCGGGGATGGGTGACATTGGGGTCGGTGCGGCGAAATAGCCCCGACCGTCCCACGTGCAGTGCAAGTCCATGCCAGGAAGGATTTGCACAAGATTTCCTTTGTCGATGTGCCGCACCTCGATAAAGCGGGTATCAAAGATGAGAATGTATGGTGGGTGGAAGGCGACACGCTCCGCCGTTCCTTCCCACTCAACAACGCCAGGAGAACGGCTGGGTTCTCCGTGTCGGTCCACATACAAACCAAATTCTAATGTCCGACCTCAGTGTGATTTAATTTCCCAAATCCAGACACGCCCACTGACCGTCATAACAGAGGAAAAACTCGTTTTCACCAGACCGGAATATCCCCATAGCTTTGCAGGACTCGCAGCGCTTCATCAATGCTCCGTGACGTGGATCTTCAGAGAAAGGAATGGTTACGCTTTTGAAACTGCTGCACTATCCGTCAAGGCCGATCTCACAATCAAAGGGAATATGAAACTTACTCGGTCAAATCCATGATTTCAAACCCTTTACTGCATAAGATTGCAACCTTGGCTTTAAGGAAATAGAGATCGAAAGAATCGGATGGTAGGAAAAATTCCTATTAACATAATAGTAAGCATCTTGAGTAATCAACATAACCTGATACACAAACTTTGTAAACGCGGAACCATTCCGGCTGCTTGGGACCGAACAGGTTACGGCTGAAGGTGGGTGTCTTCGCCTTCTCAGTGACCTTGCCAGTGACGGGCTCGAGAACACGGAAAACACTGTCAAGCTGGGAGGAGCTTCAGAAGATGAGAATCTAACATCCCTGAAAAAAAGACTAACTCCTTTCTTTTTCATGTAGACAATCAAGGTCCTTCCATGCAGAGTTCCAACGCTGAAGAACTGAACATCACGACTACCATTAAGCTTTTGAGGCTGCCGCGGCTGTGAGTTTTCGCCAGCCGGGCCTGTTGGGACTAACGCTTCGATATGGTATGCGAATAAGGACTAATTTAGCGGGGTCCGTTAAGTCTTCCCATATTGCACGAAGAAAGGTGGCGATTAAAAAAACATACCTTGTCTGCAAGGACGAGGAAAATCCCGAATTCTTCCAACATGGCACATTGTGTGACCTGCTTAAGATGGAGAACGCGCCTCATGGCTATCCGCAACGTCAGTCAAGTATGTCGTCAATCACCCAAACCTACTTACATCGCGCGTCATGTCGTAACCCGATCCACACACCCTCAGCGCATCCAACAGCAATGAGGGGCCGTCCATCAGAAGACTCTGAAACAGTATTGCCTTAGAGTTGAAGTGTGACATCGGATAGGGGTAGGACTGACTCAAGGGAATGGAGCAAGTGACCTGTCCTGTCAGAGTGCCATCATATGTCGCAAGCATAGGCGGTTGGAGGCTTGGCACGACGAAAGTGTCCGTGCTGATCGTCCTTTTCTCGAACACCTGTAGAAGGACATGATGAGAACCATAGCATCTAGGTCGTATTTTATGCTTACCTGGTTCGCATCTTGGACGGCCTTCCGCAATACCACAGCCTCGTTGAGTTTCCGTTCCCACTCTGCCCTTGCTTGAGCGGATTCGGCGAAGAGATGATAGTGACCCCCAACCCTTCCGGAGTGATGAATGCTACAGGGATACAACAATCGAGAGTCTACAGGTTCGGCTCCTCCACCATTCGGGGCACCCTCTGCATGTTGTATGTTGCGTCCTCGGAAATTACCAAGAAGACTTGAACTACGCTGCTGAGGCGACTCTGAGAAACTGACGAGAGTGAGAAGTTCCAACGGGATTGGCTGTGCAAATAGCAGTGTCAATTGAGAGGGTGGAATGACGCATGTCCGTGGTGCGCACCCTTCGATTGACATGGTATCTTCTGGCGACTCCATATTTCTCCTTTACTTTGGTCATAACGACTGCCGAAGGCATAAGCCAGATCATTCAGGGAGAAGGTCGCGAAGAACTCACGATAATGATCAAAGAGAAGAACAAAAAGTTCGGACCACGAATTCCAGTCCATTCCTCCCTCCGGCTGACGCAGCAGGCGGCCTGTATGTACAAGGGTGCGAGTCTCGTCAAGTAGATCCAAATCCTAATGAAAAGAATAGTAAAATAATGAGAAGTTAGGGGAAGCTACTAGGACTGACTATTTCCTCGCCAGGTTTCCACACGAGACTTCGATTATATCTCCACATCTCGACTTTACGCTCAGCGGTAGCGATACAGTGATCCAGACTCTTTCCTAAAGCTCGGATAAGTTCGGAGACTTCTGGAATTGACTGTTTGTCACTATGGCCATCTGGCGTTTCCTTGAGAATGGAATTCAGCAAAAGATCATATCGTAACATCCGGGGGATCGGGCGATTTATAAAGGATCTGATATCGAGCCGTCGAGCATCGGGATGTCGTTGGGCATCCTATGGGGAAACGCATGAGCATCTCAAACCAACGCCATAAAAACCAGGTAGGTTTACCTCGACCACCTTCCGGAATGTGGGATTCAACATGGCTTCGTCCACTCGATAACGCGCAATTGGATAATGGGACACGTATTCCATGTACACGTCTCTCCAGTTCAAAGCTGCGTCATAAATCGGGGCCACGATGGAGGTAACACAGGGATACTCGTCCCGCTGCACTTCGTGCATAGCATCCAGAAGTCGACGATGCTGCGATAATACCTCGTCATAATTGTGAAAGATTTCTCGTAAAAACTCCTGCACCCCGCGTCCAGACGAATCGGGGAGCCTCAAGTCGACAGATTGAAGGGACGAATGAAGAGCTACAGAAATTTGTCTGAGTGGAAAAGCAAAACATGCGGAGTGACGACATGCTTTACAGTTACGATGAGCTCGAGATCCCTCACATACTCCATTTCTCCCTTATAAGCTCAAATATCACCCTTTTTATTTCACGTCAGCATTGTGCGGTGGGTAGCTCATCAGCACCTACGCTTGTCGTTTCTTCTCTGCTTTAGGGATGGCATCTTGCATATCGGCCGGGACCAAATCGTGCCACTCCTGTCTACTTGATTGACTTCTCGTCATAGAAGATTGGAAAGTTCGGAGTTGAGCCACTGTGGAGAGTTTCCGAATCGCTTCAGATGCCTCGAGGAGATACTCAGCATCAGGATTATCATCCGAGGTTTCTGCACGGATCGCTTCAAGTAGGACTGGGTATCGTTGTAAATGCTCTGAGGGACGGGTAATGAAATGCTTCAGTTCCAATTGTCTCGATTCTGGGACCCGAGCACATTGCTGTAGAGGATAAATGGCTTTGAGGACCCCAAAAGTAAGGAATATCCCATAACCGCACTATTCTCACCTCTAGAAAGACCCGAAATTGTGGATTGCTTTCAACTTCGTCCTTGACGCGTTTCTCGCAAGGGGAAGATTCCCAACATAGAGAGGATATACGACTCTGAACTCGGCAGCAGCTGTTAAGAATATATCCCCAAGCCACTGGATAAATGGACCTTGCTCCCGCTGTCGGACGAACATGACCTCCAAGAGACGGCGATTCGTCTCCCGCAGGTCGAGAATGTTACCAAATACAACATCAATAAAGCTATCCAGCTCCTCAGGCGCAATTATTGGCTCTGGAGCTCGTCGAAGGGGCTTCACAAAGAGCTTTACGAAAATAATGTCAGCGGTGACAATATCATACAGACGACGTAATAACGCACGGAGTCGATCAGATCGAGGTCCTTGACGTATTGTGCTTCTTGATTAATGGTTTTCGCAATAACGCTGAATATTAAAGTGAATGAGTAAACGGCATTGGTGGCAGAGTCTAGCCTCACGTTTGACGATTGATCTCACTCGTGGATAAGGCTTTCAGGACGGAGGGATCAATTCCATCTGCCCACCCACGCTTCAAACGATAGACTATCTGTTAAACAATTGGGGGTAACATCTTTGCATCGTTTTGCGTACCTCCTCGACGGTTTCCACTACAGGACCGTCGCTTACATGGTGCATCAATTGGGGTTGCTACCGAACACAAAGTCAGAAAGCCACCGAAGTATAGTAATCGGTCAACCCACAGCTCGCCGAGGACAAGAATACAAATAACAGGGAGTATCGTCGTCTCCACAGGTAGAAGCGTAGCATTTAGTCAATGGCAAGATGACGCCAGTCGGCAACTCTTCCCGCTCAGGAAGGCCCCCACCGTCTGCCTCATGTTCATCCAGGAACATGAAAACGTCCTCAACACCGTCAGAAAGGACGCAGTCGCCCCATTCGACTTCGTAAAAGAAGAGCTGGTCTTTGAGTGAACGCGCCACTTGTAAAGCGGTCTGCCGCCCATCGGAGGCGATGTCAGGCAAGTCTCGCTGGATGACGGATTGAATGGTAGACTGAAAGCCAGATAAGTCCCGATAGCTCGCTATAACAAGGATTGAGGTACTCACAACGATATCTTTGCCCGTAAAAGCATTGTGGTAGGGGATGCTGCCTTTCACATGGGTTGAGCGGAGCACTTTGTCCCTGAGCTTCACAGCAATATGAGACAATAGGGATGTATTAAGGAATTCCTCCTCTAGATCATCAGGATCAGGAAAATCCTCAACGAACTCGTAATTCGATTCTTGATCAAAGGGATGCTCAGCAGGAACCGCATATTCATGAAATGTCAATAGAGCGCACCTGGATCCAAGGGGCGTGTCATGGATGAAATCGATGGACGGGCGGTGTGTGAAGTCATCGAAGTGCCATTGCTTGAAGCCCCTGACCACTGATAGGAATCATCCTCGGAGTAAGGGGATCGGGAGCTTACGCCTGAAGAAGGGCTCATTGGATGCGGTCCACCTGCATACGAAGATGCATTGGAGGACGATGATTCAAGGAGGCTGCCGTCGATGTATTGGTTCCCACCAATATCATTATTATATGGCACCTTTCCGTCGTAGCGATCTCTTGGAATATTTCCAAGACTCAGGTCGGGCGACAATGGTTGTATCATAGCTTGGCGACGACCCTCGGCCCGGCGTCGCCCGCTAACAGCACGCTGCGCAGTAACTTGGGAGCCAGCACCCCTTGGATCAGTGGCCAATGGCTCAGGGGACTCTTTGATCCCAGTTCCAGCAGAGGATGTCGACAGATTTGAATCGATATGAACAGTACTTGGCCTACTTCCGTTGAGGGAGCTGAAATCGGATTCAACCGAGGTCGAAGAGGCCAAGGCCTGCCTATAGATAGGCTGAGGCAACTGTCTACTGCGTGCGGAGAGGACGGCTGAATCGCGTGAGAACTGTGTAAACTGGCAATATAAGTAAGCTCATTGAATACGTAGAAGATAAGCAACTATACACACTTGTTGTCCAACAGATGATGGCAAGTGCGATGAAGTTGGCGAAATATCCGGAGGGGGACGTGGCAGTGGGCGGGAAAATGACGGTACTAATGGTGGTGGTGGTGGTACTACTGTGGTACCGAATTGTGGGTGGTGCGACTCAAGGGGGTATGATTGACGTGGGGAGATTCCAGCCTTGGACGGGACCGGGGGGGGCATATCTAAGGGAAGAATTCGCTATTTTGTGGGCTATTGACAGGATTGCAAACGCACACCTACCTTGGTTTGTCGCACTGGGGATAGTGCCACTGCCGACAAGAGGTGCATCTGGCTCTGAGTAGGAATTATATATATCCATGAACTTTTCGCCCTCGCTGCCTTCCGTTCCTCCGCGTTCCAGGGAGGGCCGAGTGAACCGTTGTGAGGGCGTACTAGGCGGCAACTCTACTGTGAGTTGCAGATTTGGAGAGACGTCGTCCAGACTGCCGAGAATGTGGTGATACAGGTCATCCAACCCCGCCCCACTTTTGCCATAAATCAAAGACTATTTGGAAGAGAATAAGGTGTGCGCGATCGGGGTGTAGTATCGGAAGCAATTGGCGGCACAGCTATGGCCAAATCTTCTTCGTCGGTAGGAACCGTCGTTGGCGAGAAACCAGCGTTTGGATCAAGATTTCTTACCTCTGGTGTGTCCCTTTTCTCTATGTTTTGGATTCTGTGTTAATGAAGCCAATAATCCACAGAGGTTGACGTGTGGAGTCAATCAGCTTGGTAGTTTCGCTGTTATTGATTTTGTAGTCACTCTTGACATATGAACGTCCTCAGGGATCATGTTCCACTTCCGGACGATAAAGTTGGTCTAATCGCTGCCTCTCTCGAACGTCAGCGCCTCAACCCAGTTCCCGAGGCTGCCAAACGTATGCATTCCTATTGTCGAGACAACCATCACTGTCTCAGGGAACTATTTTCCCAAAGAGAAATATAATTCAACCCCAAGCAAGTACTGGAATGATTTTTATGCCAGTAACAGCAACAACTTTTTTCGAGATCGTAAATGGCTACCTTTGGAATTCCCCGATCTTCTGGCAGCAGCAGAGGCAGAGGCCGGCGAAAAGGTGGTGGTTGAGATTGGCTGTGGGGCCGGAAATGCGGTGTTTCCGTTGTTGTCTTCCAATCGAAATCCCCTGCTGCACCTCGTGGCCTGTGACTATGCTTCAAAGGCGGTCAAAGTTGTTCAGGCACGTCCATTCTTGCCCCTCCGTGTCCAATCTCCAACACTTACAGATCCACTGGGGGCAATAGCAAAACCCCTTGTACTTGAACCCCCCCATCGGCAAAATAACTGCGTCAGTCTGGGATTTGACATCCACTGAATCTCTGCCTAATGGCGTTACCCCGGGATCTGTGGACATCATTGTATTAATATTCGTCCTCTCAGCCCTGAATCCGTCGGAATGGAATGCGGCACTGAGTAATATCTATACTGTACGTCAAATGTCCCGTAATTCGAAGGTAGTTCTCAACAGTTGCGGTCAGATGCTCAAACCAAACGGTCTCGTCCTTTTACGGGATTATGGTCGGCACGATCTCACCCAGCTCAGATTTAAGGATCATCGACTTCTAGACGAGAACTTCTACATCCGTGGTGATGGGACTCGAGTATATTTCTTCCATATCGGTAACCCCTTTCTGATGAGAGCATATTCGAACGTTGTCCAGGCTACTGACTCTCCGTTCAGATGATCTGGCGAGACTATTCACCGGTTCAAGTTGTCATTCTGATCAGGTGCTAGTGACAGAGAGTGCCGAAGCGGAGTCGGACGACGGATGCTTCCCTCCTGTGCCCCAAGTCCAAACCCCAGAAGAGACTGGCGTTGCCTTGGATCCTTACCTGCCCGATTCGGGGACTGATCCAGCACCCGCTTCGGAAGTTACGATAACTCTAGCTGGCATACCAGTGCGGATATCGCATCCGCTGTTCGCAATCAACCAATTAGGCGTCGATCGTCGTTTATTGGTTAATCGAAAGAGGCAATTGAAGATGTATAGGGTGTGGATGCAGGGTCAATTTCGCAAGATAGAGCGCTCTGGAGAAAAGGTAGGCGGGGAGCAGTGACCGTACGCTTCTGCGAGGTGCCCGGGATATGTCATATTATCATGTTCCTAGCCGTTGAACGTGATTATTCTACAACTTGCACAGACCGTCTAAGCTCTTTAAGGATGCACTTCCATTTCTCGTGGAGCTTCGCACTTCTTGAGTTGTTCATAGTCGTACCAAACGCACAGCGAATCTGCATTCGCGACCCTCGTGCGTTGAGAAAGGGAGTAGATGATCGACTCTAGGGAAAATTGGGTGGGTTCCTGACTGTGGACCCTTTGCGAAAGCAGTAACTAATTGGAATAATCATGATGGCATTAAAATGCAGTCTTAGCGGCACATGATGATGGGAATCCCACCGTATCGGGGTAAACGACAGGACGCTACGGAACGGCCAATTAGATGCTGAAAACGAAACTCGGCTTTCACTCACTCTGTAATTGATCGTAAGGCTCTTCAGTATGAGGCCCACACCCTTACCACCGATAATTGCTTTGCGACGCTCTTCGCCACCGGCTTTATAAGCCAGTTGTTCCATCCATCTGATACGGGCTGACTCCACGAAACGGGCTTGACAAGCATAGTATGAGAAATTGGGCGGAAAGACTTAGGTATGGAGGCTGTACCATAGTGGACATTGTTAAGATGTCTGCATAATGCAGTTCTTCAACAGTCTTGGGACGTGCATCCGATTCCGAAGAAACGCACCGGAACGAGTCTAGATCACCCCAACAGATGGGTTGTTCCCAAACAGAAGGCAGATCTTCCGAGCTCTATTAGAACAGGATAAGAACTTCGAAGGGACGAAAGCCGTACCGTAGCCTCGTTTTTCAAAGAACCGCAAAGCCTCTTCCCGAGCCGATTCCATATCGCCCACTGGCTAGGTCAGCTAACACAAAGATTATAATCCATAGTTCACCTACAGGCACCATTCTTAAGACTCAGAAGAGTGGAGTATAGTGCACGTCGAGAACTCGATGCTGCAAGTAAATGGCATCGACTTAGTATCATTATTGACAGTTATTGACAGCCGGGTCGGTAGGAACCGGAATCCGGTAGGCCCTGACGTGTACCCACAACACATGTACACACATCGCCCAACTACTGCGGGCAGAATCGCAACTTCTCGCACCCTTAACCTTTACTTGTAATTTTTATTCACCTGTCAGCCTTGGGTACTACTTGTCTTTTCACTTGGAAACTCAAGTGCCTCGCCTGTCTTCCTGATTACATCCTAACTGAGTGGATTGCTGAAGTATCATGGATGCCATATCCGCTTCACCTCCAGCACTTGGAACACGGGGTTCAGCACAGCGAAAGGGAATCGAAGGAAAAGAATGTCATTTACAGACAAGTGGTACGGTTGCATATAATTAATAGAGAACATTACTGCCAGGTAAGGGGCGATTGCTCAAGATCGGTGTAGGAAATTTAGGCAGGGCCACTTTATGGTGGAGGGTGGTCGCTCAGGGATTTTGTGCTCTAATCGGCAGGAGCGGGGAGTTTAGGCAACAACAAGATGAGGAAGCGATTATAATCAGATAATCGGGGCAAGATGTCATTTCCTGCGCAGTGGAGCCAGGTCGACCAAATCACCCCAATATGCTCAGGATTCGAATGACAACGGATGTTTTAAACGGATCAGGAATTGTTTCTCACTATCTATGAAGTCTTCCCACGGCTAGAAGGTCCAGTAAAACAAATTTACATTCAATGCTGCTGCTTCGCATGCTGCACAACTTTGTGCATCAGCTCAACCCATTCTCCCACTCCTTTCTCCCCCACTCCTCGCACCCAATCCTCAGAAACTCCTGATTTCACCAACTTCGCCCATTCCTTCCGCATCACAGGCGTGTCCCCCCAAACTTGTGCCTCCCATGACTGCACTTCCCATCCTTTCTTTCCTGCCAACGCAAGCAACTCCCTACGATACTCGAATTGATCTTCCAGCTCCGGGTCCCCGTGACGGAAACGATGCCACTGTTCCGCAATGTACGATAGCTTCGATTTTGACTGCTTGTGTAAAATATTGTATCGTTCCGAGATCTTCGCCTCTTCCGCAGCACGGTCCAACTTGTCTCCATTCAGGAAAATCGTCGCAATAGCTTGCGATTGATCCTCGAACGTAGGGAATGGCACGAGTAGTGTAGGAAGACCGACGAACGCGAGTGTCCGTGGCGAATAATCACGCAGAGGGAAGATATGGCGCGCCAGAGGGTATATGTGCGATGTGGAACTGAAAAGGTGATCAGGGAGGGGACAGTCCAAGGGCGCGTTGGCGTCTGGGACCAAGCCCTCCATCGAGGGGAAAGAGAATGTGTAGCCTGTAGCGAAAATGATATGTTCAATCCCAGTATCCGATGTTCCGTCTTCGTAATCCACTCGATTATCCTCCGGGTGGAGTGCTATGACACGCCCCCTCATCAGAATCGCACCTTCATCCGTTCGGCTCGCGCCCGGCGCAGAACGATAGACAACACGGGCGGTCTGGGTCAGTTCGTTGCTGATATCCATTCCAGTCGGTCCTGCACCAACGACGAGGACATTCAAGCCTCGGAAGGGGGAGGGTTCTCGATACGAGACCGCATGTGTGAACTTCCTTCCTGTGCCTTCCCATTCTCCAATACCAGGGATCGAAGGGAGTCGCGGTTTGCGATAACTTCCATTTGCGAAAATCATCGCATCGTAGAGACCTTTGACTGGACGCTTATCCTTGTCGCCCTCGACCGCAATCAGCTCCCATTTCGAGATCTCGGTATTCCAGCGCAAAGATTCCACCGATGTCAAGAATCGAATGTGGCGTCTTAGATCGAAGTGGTCCGCATACGCTCGAAGGTAGTCAAGCACATGCGAAGCAGGAGGAAAGAGAGACGTAGAAGGAGGGAACAAGAAGTCATGAAAAGCCATTATGGGGTGGGGCCCCATTGTCGTCAGAGAGTTGTACAGCGGCGTCGGGGGGACAGGATCGTCGTAGCCAGAATAGACCACACTTTCGCCGGGATCTTCATTCATCCACATTCCTCCAATGTCCTTCCTGGCTTCGAATGCATGAATCTCCCAGGGAGCATTGGGACCTTTGAGTTCTGGCCTATCGACGAAGACTCTGAGGGCAGCGAGACCAGCGGCTCCTCCTCCACCTTGTCGTGTTCCGTGTTAGAGATGATGAGGCCTTGGGATGGAGAGGACTGACCTATGACCGCAATACGTTTTTTGGGGACACCGTTCATGTTGTAGAGATAAGAATGTTTCGTTAGTCGAGCGAGGGCTAAGAGGACCTTTGAGGGTTGGCATCCAGCACGGAAAAAGGGCGAATTTAAGGACTTTGGGGGCCATTCTAGGATCCAAAAACGGGTTAGGGGCCAGATAGTGAGAGCGTACTGGTACTCACAAAAATTTGCAAACATCTCACCCAAATTTCGGCATCACCGAGGATGGTTACACCAGGGCTTCATGAAGCACCATGCCGACCTTCATCGGCACTGGTCTCGTCTGCTTGAACCCCTTCTTCCCACTTTCAACTTTCTAGTTTAAGAATAATTCTCTGATGTATATCCAGTCCACGGTCTCACGCAAATCCGAGTGCCAATATGGTATCCAGGATTGGGTAGTTTATTATGTGGAGCCACAAAGGTGCCTTCCCCACGGGGTTGAAGACCCGTCCCCGCAGCACTACGGGATCAGAACCCGCTGAATTTGGCGACGGGTTTACCTCATGGGAGAGGAATCCTCCCTCGCGGGGATTACCCATGGGTTTCCAAAACCGTGAAAATAGCCTAGGATTGGGAAATCCCAGCCCAGCACTCAGAAAACTGATATGTGTGGCAGTAGACTCTTTCCTAGGTGCTGTTGGTTGCCGAGACTCGGCTTGCGTTTCTGCTCCCGGACGGACTTGGAATCGGCTCAAGCCGACGGATCAACCCTAAATCAATTCAGCTGCGGCTCGGGGACTACGACTTGACTCATGGCTCGAGCCGACTTCGAGCACAAGTCGCGGCAATACTATCGTGTGGGGGTCGGCTATCCTGTTCCAGCGAAAAATCTTACGTAGAGGTGTCGACAGCAAATGGTTGCATGTTTTTGGCCTCACACAATCATAATACCCGTACTGCGGTAATGAAAACATCATATCTTCATTTGTTTTCAAATCCTAAAAATTTGACTATCCAAGATAGTATACTGGGTAAATCTGTGCATTTTACCACCATTACTGAACCTGAGGCCATAAATTTGGGGTTTGAACACTACATCTTGTAGCCATGGTATTTTTCTTCATGTTCAAGTGATTTCCATGTGATCTTCTGTCCAGAAATCGTGTTTTCCTGAGAGGTACTGAAATCAACTTTGGTGGCTGTGTCAGGCTTCCGTCCTTTAGAGATAATATCCTGTTTTAGTAGGTCAGTGCCGGAGAGGGCCAACGAGGCTTGACTCAGATGCCATTCCCATGGGAAGATCAAATAAATAGAAAGAATCATTGCTCATGGCTATTGGTTGTTATAAAAATAATGAAAACAATCTCCCCATGGCAATTGAACAGACCTATAATTAAGGGGTAAATTTCACAAGAGTATTGGGAATATTCCCATGTAGGATTTGAGTCTAATAACCATGGATGCTTAATCTGGATCATATAATGGTAATAACTGGTACAGGTCATTGCCAACACACTTAGGGATACTATTTCCTGAGTGTTGTTCCCGAACCCCAAAGGAGTTTTCCTCACCTCAACAGGGGCAGACATCACATAGTGCTAGGCGAGGCTCTGGAGACTGGCACCCAGCCATCTAATATTTGGTTGGCTGCTAGCCTCCTTGGTTATACATCACATTAGAAGTGGACGATTGATTAGCAATAAAATTGCGATACCATAGAGCTTTATTCAAGTAGATCCCGGCGTGGCCTTATGTGGCGTCTGTCCCCTAGTAAGGTGGGAAGAACCAGTTCAGTTTTTGGGAATTTGACCATCCGAACACCCAGGAAATAGTATTGCCATGACCCATGGTGGAAGTCGGCTCGAGTCGTGAGTGGAGTCGAATGTCACCAAGCTGAGGCGAGCCGAACAGAACCCAACTGAATTGATTTAGAGTCGTTCGGCTTGAGCCGACCTCAAGTCTCCAGAACCGTCTGGAGGCCGAGCACATGCCGAGTCACGGCAAAACCACCTAAGGAACAGTAGGTGAGTCTGCCGCCGCACATATTGGTTTTCCGTGCTTGTCTGGGATTTCCAACCCTAGACTGCACTGCTTTGGAAACCCGTGGGTAATCTCCGCGAGGGAGTCCCCGGGAGCGTAAACACGTGACGTCCTTGCGGATGTTTTCAGAAGCCGTGCTCAGGTTCTTATTCTAGTGTGCGTCTTCCCACTTGTTCCGAGGGTAAGTAGTGAGGCTTTTAAGTTGAATCTCCAACGGTAGTGTATTTTTATCTACAGCCAAATCCGGCAGATTCTGACCCTGCAGGGAAGGATTTCAATCCGCGTGGGAGGCACCTTTGTGGCCCCGCGGGTTCCCCGCGTAATAGGCTACCCAACCCTGGATAGCATAATCCCTCCAGATAGACATATCCTGATTGGCACTCGGACTTGCGCAAGACTGTGGACTGCGAGGAATCGTTCACTAAAAACGCAAGCCGGAAAGCTAAGAGTGGAAGAAGAAAGGGGTTCAAGCAGACAGTGATGAAGGTCGGCATGATGCTTCATAAAGCCCTGCTGCAACATCCTCGGTGATGCCGAAATTTGGGTGAGATGTTTGCAAATTCTTGTGGGTACCCAGTACGCTCTCACTATCTGGCCCCTAACCCGTTTTTGGATCCTAGAATGGGCCCCGAAGTCCTTAAATTTGCCTTTTTTCTGAGCTGGATGCCAACCCTCAAAGGTCCTCCTAGCCCTCGCTCGCCCAACGAAACATTCTTATCTCCACAACATGAACGGTGCCCCAAAAAACGTATTGCGGTCATAGGTCAGTCCTCTTCATCCCAAGGCCATCATCATCTCTAACACGGAACACGACAAGGTGGAGGAGGAGCCGCTGGTCTCGCCGCCCTCAGAGTCTTCGTCGATAGGCCAGAACTCAAAGGTCCCAATGCTCCTTGGGAGATTCATGCATTCGAAGCCAGGAAGGACATTGGAGGAATGTGGATGAATGAAGATCCCGGCGAAAGTGTGGTCTATTCTGGCTACGACGATCCTGTCCCCCCGACGCCGCTGTACAACTCTCTGACGACAATGGGGCCCCACCCCATAATGGCGTTTCATGACTTCTTGTTCCCTCCTTCTACGTCTCTCTTTCCTCCTGCTTCGCATGTGCTTGACTACCTTCGAGCGTATGCGGACCACTTCGATCTAAGACGCCACATTCGATTCTTGACATCGGTGGAATCTTTGCGCTGGAATACCGAGATCTCGAAATGGGAGCTGATTGCGGTCGAGGGCGACAAGGATAAGCGTCCAGTCAAGGGCCTCTACGATGCGATGATTTTCGCAAATGGAAGTTATCGCAAACCGCGACTCCCTTCGATCCCTGGTATTGGAGAATGGGAAGGCACAGGAAGGAAGTTCACACATGCGGTCTCGTATCGAGAACCCTCCCCCTTCCGAGGCTTGAATGTCCTCGTCGTTGGTGCAGGACCGACTGGAATGGATATCAGCAACGAACTGACCCAGACCGCCCGTGTTGTCTATCGTTCTGCGCCGGGCGCGAGCCGAACGGATGAAGGTGCGATTCTGATGAGGGGGCGTGTCATAGCACTCCACCCGGAGGACAATCGAGTGGATTACGAAGACGGAACATCGGATACTGGGATTGAACATATCATTTTCGCTACAGGCTACACATTCTCTTTCCCCTCGATGGAGGGCTTGGTCCCAGACGCCAACCCGCCCTCTGGACTGTCCCCTCCCTGATCACCTTTTCAGTTCCACGTCGCACATATACCCTCTGGCGCGCCATATCTTCCCTCTGCGTGATTATTCGCCACGGACACTCGCGTTCGTCGGTCTTCCTACACTACTCGTGCCATTCCCTACGTTCGAGGATCAATCGCAAGCTATTGCGACGATTTTCCTGAATGGAGACAAGTTGGACCGTGCTGCGGAAGAGGCGAAGATCTCGGAACGATACAATATTTTGCATAAGCGGTCAAAATCGAAGCTATCGTACATTGCGGAACAGTGGCATCGTTTCCGTCACGGGGACCCGGAGCTGGAAGACCAATTCGAGTATCGTAGGGAGTTGCTTGCGTTGGCAGGAAAGAAAGGGTGGGAAGTGCAGTCATGGGAGGCACAAGTTTGGGGGGACACGCCTGTGATGCGGAAGGAATGGGCGAAGTTGGTGAAATCAGGAGTTTCTGAGGATTGGGTGCGAGGAGTGGGGGAGAAAGGAGTGGGAGAATGGGTTGAGCTGATGCACAAAGTTGTGCAGCATGCGAAGCAGCAGCATTGAATGTAAATTTGTTTTACTGGACCTTCTAGCCGTTGGCAGACTTCATAGATAGTGAGAAACAATTCCCGATCCGTTTAAACGCCCGTTGTCATTCGAATCCTGAAAATATTGCGATGATTTGGTCGACTTGGCCACAATGCATGGATTATCTAATCGCTTCCTCTAGTCAATTAGACTTCACAATCTCCGACTGATTACTTACTCTTTACCATCAAGGAGGCATGCCTACATGTTTTGCGCGGATCTTGAGGAACCGCCCCTGGCCCCGGTTCTTCGTAGTGCGTTACTGTAAGTTCCCAATTTCCGAGTCGGGGATTACAGGCCCATCAGAACCCTCCCTCGTGGGCGATCCATCATGATTTGTCACAATAGAAGTAGATGGTGAATGAGTGCCAAGCCGCAGCTCTTTTTGCTTACTATAAATCACAGCCTGAAAATGTATTATAATCTTATCTAAGATAAAGGGCAATGTCATTTTCAATCTTACACATTCCCAGAACCCCTAGAAAGCCTGGGATCCGACCTACCCAATGAGCCACAAACGACATGTGTCACTGGAAATCACAGAATCCCCAGATGGCGCGTGTCGAATTCAAAGAGCGCCACATAAATCCCCACGTACGACGGCGATCATGGCCCTCAACTATTGGCGGAGTAAGTCCGCGGCCGAGTTTGATCGGCCCCAGTGTCGGAGGCACCGACGGAGCATCGGAGGCGCCGACAGAATGTCGGAGGTGCCGACGGAGCGTTGGAGGTAGCAGCTGACTCGGATGCCAGCCGACAATGCGGTGCCCTCGGCACTTCCTGTTATGTCCGCATTGTCCTCGGCGATCTATCGCCTATACTTACAGTACATGCACTGTGTAAATCCCTAGCTGATTTGTACCCGCCGACCAAACAATGTCACGTTGATCTCTCTGGATCAGGGCCCCCGCGTGGCGGAATTTAAGGTCCAAGTTCATGCGTCGAGTCCCAGGGACGCTGTGCCAAAAATAAGAGACATGGGAAGCAGCGCGAATTACCAAAATAGAGGTTTCCTCCCCCATTGTGAACGAACAGCATGTTTCTTTACATTCGTCGCGCGATCAGGCTCATCTCTAGGGTATATAAACGATCAGTATTCCGTGTTCACCCGCATTCTCCTTCACCAGCTCCTCGAAATAGACAAATATACTTCCTCAGAGTACGCAGCGTTCTTGGCATCCCTCTCCACTACACATCGCACAGTAAGAATTTTGAATGAGGTATAACGAACGAGCCTATACTCACCAAATCCGGAGCAATGGTGGATTGAGGCTCCGCCGCCGCCGGTCACGCCATCCTCATTCGTCGGGGTTCCCACTGGCGCAATGAATGGAACCAAGAGCATGGATCAGGCCAGCCAACGTCTCCCAACAATCGCCTGCCCCCCAATGGATTGAAGGGGTCGTCACAGCAGACGGTGCAGCCTTGGCTGGCAGAGATCCCATCGACATCATAGACGCTCGGCATGGCGGAGGGTGTTCCTGACCAGGCCGTCAAACCCATCTTCCACGATTCAAGGCCAAAATCATACTCAAGACTCAAGGCTTGACTATTGATTGGACTTTCAGAAGACGCCAGGAAGTAAGTGGATATGGAACGTCATTTCGAAGTCGGTGGAGTGAGATATCGTTTCGTGGTATACCGAGACACCTCAGCCCATGGACTTCAGCAATTTTTCGATGATCAGCGGCGGGGCACCATGCTATATTCCCCTAAAGTTAGGTGACTGAGAACCGGCGGACCCTACGACGGGCTCGCAAAGGTCACCACCACGTTGGCCTTAGCGAACACGTTTAAATCCAAAGAAAGAAGCACCCTCCCCGAGGACGGTGCTTCAGTCCCGATGCGTCGCGACTATCGAGGGCGGGGTGAACCATACGCCCTAGTAATCAGGCAAGACACGACCTCCCCGACATAAGCTTAGATGGACAATTACTCATTGCCCAGGAAATTGAAGCTCCAAGTCTTGGAAGAGTATTCCCCCCGATGCACAGCTAGCAATATCCCCACCACCAAGTAACGGTTTTTGGTGGGACTTCAGGGAAACAAAGAAGGGTCCTCTAAATCTCGGAGGACGGTTGAAAAAAGTGCACGAAGCATCCTATTTGAGTGATCGGGGACTATTTTCGACAAAGAGCCTGAAAAATACGAAAGCCGCCCAAGGAAATACTTGCACAAACAGGTCGCTGTAATCATTCGATGGGTCGAAGAAGCCCCCTGAACACTCACTCGATCATCATAGCTTCCAGACATCACGGTAGTTGATCCATGGCTGCCATCATATATTGACATAGATTTGAAGCCCTTGCTTAGTCTAGATAGTACTGAGAAGAATGCACCTAGGGGAACACGGCACACAAGGCGAAAAACAGTGCCGCTGCTCGGGTGTCCCCCTATTGGAGTAATCGCCTAACTCGGCCACATAAGAAGGAACCATTGATCTTGGTAAACCTATAGCTTGCGTCTGACCATGACCACCATACACTGAGCATCTATGTATTGCGGTTACGAGGCAGGGCTAGAGAGGACAGAGAGGAGACATGGAGACATCCAAATAGGCGTAGAAAGCAGCGAGACCGGTTCCACTGGTCTAGAGTGGGAGACAGCAGAGAGATGTGAGGCAGCCCCGTAGTTGGAGCCAGCTTGGAAGGGTGGTTGAGGACGAACCGGTAACAGCCGGTATTTACATGGTCCGTCGTTTGCAATTGACCCTGATAACCAGACTGTCTATGACGCATACGATCTAATTATGGGGCCAGATAAGCTAAATGCGCAAACTGGAATTCCAGCTTGATGAGGGTTAGTCAGGGATCGGGATTTTAGCAATCTGCGCTGGAATTCATGTTCGGTATGGGTGGAAGTTGCCGAAGCGGCCTGAGATTACGTGATCAATCGCATTCCAAAGGGCGAGAGCATGGAATGGAGAAAGGGAGCTAGCAGGTAGCTGCAGCCCCCTTACTCTGGGAACCGCTAAGGCAACCTCGGAGCGCACGAGAAACTGAGAGGCAAGACTACGCCACCCAAACTCGGGCGCAATGTTTTGGTTGACAAAAGGGAAGGTGGGTGGGTGAGAATTGACGTGTTGCTTGGCCGTACAGCGCGCGTACAAGCAAGCTTGTGAGGAAAGGGGAGTGAGATAATGAAAGCTTACTGTAATTCGAAGCGTTCGTGATCGTATTACATAATCATTCATCTCACTCAGTTCGCTTTATTGGCGCTTATCTGGCCTTTAAACGAGTTGCTCGTGCCTCGGACTAGTTTGGCAAGCTAGCCGGAACCCACCCAAGTTTTCATAGTCTCCAGAATTGTGATCATTCCTCTTCTGCTTGTTGTGGCTACAGTAGTATGCAGGTGCAAATTCCAGTTCGTCCACTGGGGACAACATTCGAACGTACGTTCATCCACTGACATATTGCCTTAGAGCTCGACTGACTCGAGCCTGGCGCTCTCGGGAGAAGTCACAAGGGATATATCCATTGTCTACATACCACAACCGCAGTGCTGGATGAAGCGAAACACTGGACTAGGCCGTCGCGGACTCGATGGCGAACTATCGCGATTGGGGTTGGATGCGAACCTGTGGTCTTTAATTGGTTCACTGCTTTAGGGATAGGCCTGCACTTCCTATTCAACACATTCCTATTACTTATCCTTATCATTGGACAGAAATCTCGAGGACGCGACCATCATTGCGACCGCATGACGTCAATGAATTGCACTGGACGGAACGTTGACCTTCCCTTTTGTCCACAGCGTATGTACAATTCCTCGCATGGATCATTCTCCTTTAATATTCCATCAGATCAGAATGCCAACATTTTCTAACCCATCACCTGAGGCGTTATGCAAATCACTGGACACATTCTGAAAACCATGTGGGTGGCAGTAATGCATCCACAAATGTGTTTGCGCTCCGCAATCCAAGAAATACAACTAAAGATGCTTGAATACGAACTGCCAAATGGAAAGCATCAGGACCTACATGTACACTCCAGCATTCATTTTCAGTTGTATATGCAGCTGTTCCTTGGTTATCACGTGATTTTCACGTGCCCCAGGCACCTTGATGTGGGGGCCGTGACTGTAACCAACCCCATTTAAGCAATGTGACCAAGCGGCCACGAGGGGTTAACAGGCATGAGGCTTCTGGGCATTGGCATGTACCACTCACATCTGGATCTGTGTCAATGATGACAGGCCCGATTAGATCAGCAAGAAAAATTTGACCCCCAAATATGGAAGCCATTCAATCTGTGACCGACTGTTGTGACCTGTGACCACACTACTTGCGGGATGTACCGAAGTTCCCTCAAGTGTTTGCTTGAGCTCCGATCAAACGCCTAGCTTTCTTCTCGTTGTGCGAATCTAAGGGGCTCCGCCGATTCTTCAACTCTGAGAGGGGTGTGGGTGTCTGCTGCTCGGTTTCGGTGTTCGCCTCTGAAGAATTTCAATATCCCTTTGTTAATTCCCTCGGCTATCGATGCGTGGTCAACATATTTTTAGAGGCACTGTGTACAGTGCATTACTGTAATATCCAATATCCTCCACCGGCCATCCACACGAGACAAATCACGGAAGCTGAACTCGATATATTTTACGAGCGGATATTTCTTCGTGCGTGCTGGGAGGTCGTTGCACGACCCTATTTACACTAAGTATAGTTACCACAGATGAATAACAAACCGGGGATGTTTTTATTGCAACATGTCTGAAGGGGCGTATCCAGTAGCATCTTACCGAGATCAGGCATTTCAGCGCATCTCAACCACTTGAATAGGCGAGTGGGTATCAGCGACCTGACTCTGCGTCGCGACGACATCCGGATTTTCATTTTCCGACAAAATCCATGGCTGTGTCTCTATAGCTGTGCATGCTGCACCCATTTTCTGCAACCGAAGGAAAGCTACGCCCTATTTAACACGTGGCGTTTATTCGGCTCAATAGGATTTTTAGCAAGCATGGTCCTGGCGAGGTCCCTTGTCCCCTTTTTAATGATCCTCCAGAAGCGCGCAAACCTTCCTTGCAGTCTCGAGAAAGCCTCTCTCCACATATTGAAGTAAGACAACAACTCAACAAGGGGTTCGACAACATTGACCGTCATCCCGTTTGGTGCTCGGACCCCATAAAGCCCTTTCGAGCCCTGTTTGGAGGGACGTTGAATGCATCGCCTCGACATTCATTCTAACACGAAACTTCTGTTCGAACCCCTGAGAATGGTAACAATCATCGTACATATAAGCTAGTTGTAAACGCTGCAAATGGGTCCCCCCTTCTCTCGTATTCGCACCATCATCACCATGCCCTCCCTCACCTCGGTGGCCCTCTTTGCCTTCTTTTGGAGGTCTTACGCTCTCAACCTAGTGTACCCCACCTCTTTAGTGGCTGGTACAACCTACTCTGTCCAATGGAACGGCCAGGTGCCAAGTCTTCGCTGCACTCTCTCTTTCTCAACATTTCTGACCCCCTCGAGGCACCTTCAGCCAAGTTTTCTGTTCACTGTTGAACAGTTTAATCCAAATAAGACGCTTCAGAGTATCATCACAGACAATAACGTTACATACGTGTGATTTCAACTTGCTGTTGAATCTATTTTGTCTTGAGTAAGGCTAAACTTCGTGGCAGGCAAATCGATGTCCCCGCGGGCACCCAGATCGGGTTTGTTATAGAAGATTCCATTAGTGAGAGATTTCCATCGATCTCTGTCTGTCGTATCGTGCATGCTCACTTTATACAGCACCTCCGATTGCCAGCGACATCCTTACCGTTCAGGTGGGGCAGCTCCTATTTTCCCTTCTGCGATCGCCTTACATTTTTCATACAAAGCCCAATCCTCTTTTATCGGCTAGTATATCCCTCGCATCTGTCTCGGTCTGTGTTCCTTTTACATCCAACTTGTGTCCCGACTGTACTAAACGTCTCTGTAGTCGTTGGCATCTACAACGGCAAATGCATCGTCGGTTTCATCGACCACGGCCACGGCTACGGTACGTGATACGTTGAGCGCCTCACTGTTTCATAGCTTCCTGACCACACGCCCCGTCTATATTACAGACTACAAAGCCATCTGGTTCCGTTCGTAATTTCCTCGTCCTTCATTTAGGATCATTTTGTTTATGGTTATCATTAGGCATCACCAACGACATCTTCAACCCAAAATACGCACCACGACCATACTGCAGCTATTGTCATTGGGTGTGTCATTGGGGGACTCTTCCTGATAACTTTCCTTTTCAGATGCTGTAGCGGAGGCGGTGGTGATTTCTCCTTCGGCTTGGATGTCTCTGTTTAGAAGCCCCCCATTTCTGGCCATGACAACGAATTTGATTTTAAGCCCCTATCTGTACCATTTAGAAGGTTTGTAAAGTTTTCTCAGATGAAAAGCGCTAAGGCGTTCGAGTAGTTATGCTGTGGCACGCAGTTCAATAATTGGTCTTAGAACAATAGTGAATGTGCACTTGACGGTTGACCTCGTGTCGTCGAGGGCTCCGTAAGGACCGGGTTAACCCATGGGATGCTTCGAACACGTCACAGTGGAGGAACCAGCGCCGTGCCCAAGGTGACGAACCAAAATGCTTCGAGGCCCCGCGCCGGTCTCAATCTGGTAATGGCTTTGCGGAAGAAAGGAAGGGAAGAAAGAATCGAAGACGTGGAAAGAACGAGGACGACGATAATAAGCGCGAACTTGTATATGCCGGATGCTGGGTCCACGTGCCAATTACGTGCAGAAATTTCCACACTCTGCCATAGATTAGTGGGTGGACTAATGTCCTAGTGGCTGAATTTCACTAGGAGTCCGCAACTCACAGCCATGGACGCACAGTGGTGGCCCACAGCCTGGACACACAGCCATGGAGATCTGAAATTCCAGATCTCATGGCAAAATCGCGTCTAAAAACCCTCTATAAGAGTCGGGGACAGTGGAGATCTCACCTGTGCGTCCTAGCATGGCCCCATCCTCTCTGTCACGTGCTCATTCTCTCGGAGACTCTTTCGATTCGATCGCACATGCCGAAACCCCAGTATCCTTGACCCTCAGTCACGTCCAGGACCTCTTCAACTCTCGGTACGATGGCATAATAACGAAGACTTTTCGTGGTAGTCTGCCAGATCCCAACTGGGGGGATTACTTGGTCACATCAGTCAGGCTCTACAAAAAGCGGGGTTAGCATGACCCGTCCCTTCCTTGCATTTCAGGTAGCTGAATAAAGCCTCAGGGCTATCACTCCGTCCTCTTGCACCTTGGAAGCCAGAATGAGGGGTGGATAGCTTCTGGCTGCGGTTGGACAGGCGAGAAGATAGCAGTCTAGTTCCTCCACGACTTGTTGCGCCGGCACAATCAAGTCCTCTGACCAAGAACGTAGCAGCCTGATTCCTCCACCACTCGTTGCGCCGGATACAATAACATTATCCTCTGACCGCCTCAAGCTCTGGGACCCAGGAGATATCGAGATCATGGCCAGCACATTTGCTAACCTAAATTTCCGTCACGTCATGGACCTTCTGAACACCGTCAATAAGGTAACCGTCCCCTTCCTGAGGCCTGGGTCAGACTCTATGTGGTATGCTGGCGTCGTCATGGGATTGCTTCATGGAGGCTTCGGGAAATATTGGGAGAGTCCGCCCCCACCAGACTGGGTCAACGCTGCTACCGATCTTTTCGGAAGACACGCCGCCGGGGCTACGCAATCCGTGGAGCGCCAATTTGCCATCCAGCACCCTAACGTGAAAAGGATCTCACTCATGGAGCCGGAGACTTGGACAAACGTGCCCACTCCTCTGTCCCAACAGCCGGGCCCAAAACAGGATAATCGCAAGGGTGCCGATTCAAACCTAGCAGACACGGAGAAAATAGCACACTGTTGGGTCAGCACCACTTTGTCACAGGAACATCTACAAGACCCTCGCCCAGTGCAGTCGCCCGATGGAAATGGTGCGGTCCCTAGTGAAACCGACGCCGAGGAGAATGGGAACGACCAGCGGCGAGATCAGCGAAATGGAGGCTCGCCTCAACCCAGGAGTTGACCCCTCCAATGTACTCGCCTCAAGGCCCCTCGAATCCATCACAGCATATGATCCGCATCGTCGTTCGATATCTCAAAGCAGGGACCCCTTATCTGGCCAAACCGATGAGAGGCAACCCGTGCAACCCACCGATCCTCCCTCAACCCGCACTCCTCCCTCTCGGGTGTCTCCTGAAGAGAGTTCCACCGGAATAGACGAAGCCGCGTACATTCTGCAAGGAATTGAGGCTACGGGTCGTCCCGCAGAAGCCTTTGGACGGGGCCCACAAGCTGGTCAATTGTTTACCAATGCCCAACCCCCCCGATCTCCTAACCTGACTGGGCGCATTGTCGTTTGGGCTCGTCGCCCATTGCGATGAGCGGGTACTCCTCAGTCTGGAGAGGCAGCTTGCTCTCTGCTACCTCCAACGACCCTGACCGAGCTCTTCAGGTGTTCTTCTCAATTGATAGCTCCGTAGGCACATGTGCTGATGGTCGATACCCTAGGTCGCCATCAAGGTGCTTCGTCCTTCATATGCGGATCAGGACACAGTCAAACGGAAACTCCACAAGGTAATCTTATCCTGACAGCTGCACCGTGGATCTTCTGCTCACGATAGATGTAGCGTCTGCATGTGGAAATGCGGGTATGGGCCCAATTGCGCCACGAGAACGTGGTGAGATTGTTAGGTCATACTGAAGAACCGGAAGGCCCAGGTCTCGTTTCAATGTCGTACCTCCACGGTAATGTCTTGAGCTTTCTAGCGAAGAATCCAAGCGTCAATCGAGAGATTATAGTGCGTTTACATCTATATGCTTTGACTTCGAATATGGGATCCGTCCCCCACTGAAGCCTAATGCTTACAGTGTGCCGATGTTGCGCTAGGATTACAATACTTGCATGAGCACGAGCCTCCAATTATACACGGCGATCTAAAAGGGGTATGCTTGGATACATTGGGCGGCGGTGCCTTACTGATCAATTGATATCCTCAGCCGAACGTGCTGATCGATGCAGAAGGAAGAGCCAGTATTTGTGATTTTGGTCTGTCTATAGTTCTTGATGGAGGCCCTACTGGCCATACGTCATCTAACTTCGGCGGGTCACTGCGATTTCTGGCCCCTGAACTTCTGGAAGAAAGCAGTAGAACTGTGCAGACGGACGTATATGCTTATGCATGCACATTGTATTGCGGTGAGATCCATTCTTGCTGTACTCTGTGTTTTGTGTCTAACCAGTGATCCTGCATTCATTGTAGATCTTATTTGACCAAGAGCCCTACCACCAAGTCACCAAAGAGGCACACATCATGCATGCTATACTGAGTCATCGACCTCCCTTTGAACCATCGAATGAAGAAGCTACCTTCCTTCTTTTTGGCGAATTTTGAAAGGCTGCTGGGATCACGATCGAACGAATCGACCATCATTGGACTTAATCATCGACGATTATACAGCGTTGCCTGTTCCGTACCTATCGAACAAACTTGGGCGCCCACCAAGGAATCGTACGTGCACTTCCTGGATAGTGCATGTACTGATATGTGCCATGAATTCATTGGTTTACAGGGGAGGCGTGTTCGATTTATGTGCCTTCCTGGCATTGACCAAGCGAACTTGATATCGGTCGACGACGGTGGACTGAGCATCGTGGTGAATTCTTCTACCTCATTGCACCGAGTGCCGATCTATCAGCGTTATCGCTGGGAACTGATAGATAGGCAGAGCCTCGAAGGTGCGCTGGGCCTTACTCTCTAACAAAATAAATAAATAACACTAATAAGGTGCTGGTAGATCCAGAGGATGACTCCGATATATCTTGGCCCACAAAGCAGATCATCCGTATCCGCCTTTCACCGCTTTCTCCCCTCTCTCGGAAAGACTGCATCATCATCGGAGATCTCACTGTACGTGTCAAAATGGAACGATTATTCTTCGAAATTTCGCTTCCTCTACTCGTTGATGGTGTCTTACGAGCTCTACAACAAAGCGACTTCCGAAATGCTTAATGAATACCTGGATGAGAAATGCTACGCAGATCTTTTAGCTGGGGTGCACAGGCCGCGACTCCCCTGGTGGTCACTTTTAGAGCGGCAGAAAACAGTAGCAGATAACCTTTTATCTTGGAGGATGGAGGTTGAACGGATGGGTGTAACACTTGGACAATATGACATGAACTTCCTTTCTAATCAACATGGATTCGAAGGACCCAATTGGCCACAGACAGGCAAATACGTGGGAAATGCCATGGTACAGGGGACATCGGCATGGAAAGGGCTGTTATTGGGATAGCCACCACGAAATTGTTGGTACCGGCACCCCGCGCCCCTTCGCTGGCTTCTAATATAATAAATGTGGAGTATAACAGAGCGCGCTGTAGGATCGCGTCCAATATGTACAATTCAGCAACGCAGTCACCAAAACATGAAGGATACGGACAATTCTGGCGAAGAAAGCAATCATGTGAAGTAGAGTATGTAAAGCTGCAGTTGAAGGCGAAATATGGTTGATAAAGCAGCTCAATTCACGAAGTTCCAATACTACACAGCGTACGGCATACGTATAACGTATTCTGTACCGGGAACACGAACAGAGCACGAGGTGCTGACCCCCCATCAATTTTGTTAGCACATCTTGTAGCGCGTTCCCAAGATCAGGGGTATTGCAGGCCCATCACAACCACTCTTGAATAGGACAAAAGGCGCCCGATCCATTCGTCACGCCACCCAGCACAAAGAATGTTGCCACAATAGAAATGGTGGATAGATATCAGATCTTTCTTTCGACAAAACCGCACTCCGCAACCCGAGACTGTATAACGATAGCCTTTGGCACGAGGCCACGCGCGGACACCTCTTGGATCTAAGTAAAGGGAAAGTAATGTCATTATTCAATCGTATACGCTCCCAAGCCGCTAGAAACCCTGAGGTTGCACCTGCCCAACCAACGCAAAGGATCTGGGGACTCGTCAGTCGAAATGACGGAATCCCCAGTCAGCGCATGTCGAATACACAGGGATGCGGGGGCGCCTGCCCAAATAGCGATTATGCCCCTCAGCGTTATGCAGGCCTCTCTCTCGATCGTGGCCCCCGTGTGCCAACATCCAAATCAATGTGGACACCAAATTAACCTAGGATGCTCTCAGAAAATGGGGTGGCGCTTAAACTCTATACCCAGCCACCTCATGTACATGAAATCCAATATGGGGATACCAAGCTACGCACCACGTTTAGCTCGGCCCACGCAAATGTTTCTGAAGGAGCTCCCAGCTCACTCACGGGGGGGGGGGACCCCAAGGGCTGCGCTTCGATGTCGGCGCACAGCGAACACTGAGAATGAGGCGAGTTGGGAATCGTAGTCAAGGTTGCAGAAGAACAACTCGTAGGGCATCACAGGAGGCAAGACGGATGTGGCATTCACGCTATTCCACGCAATGGAATGACTCTCGAGAATCTGTCCCCTCAAATCCGGTTTGTGAGACCCTGGATGGGGGAAATACATTCACACTTGCGTCTTCGAAAACGGTGGAGTCCCTATCCGAGATGCGTTCTTTCATGTTAATAACGGAAAAGGGCGGGAGGAAACTTGCCGTAGGCCAGGTTTCATAGTATTCGAGAACTCGTGAGGGCCTGTAGGCAAAGTAGAGTGCTCCAGAGTCACTTTGTCGGAATTCAAGCAAATGACAAGATATATCCAATGGTAGACTGGGAACGCGTTATGAACCGAGGCGAAGGCATAATGGTGATCTGGGCAAAGGCATATTCAATGTACACAAAATATAAAGTGCACTTAAATCAGCAAACCTGCGCACCATGCTCATGATCCCAAAGCCATGCGATTTTCGGGCCTCCAAGTCCATATTTGGTGGACGATAATGTCTTTCGCTACATCTGGCGGTTTCCCCAGGAGGATGTTGTACATCCCTGTCTTCGCTCTCAAGGTCCTCCTGCAAGGCGAGCCAACAACACCTCGCCACAACCTCTTCATCAGTACACGTACATCGATAACACAAAGGTGCGACACATGAGAGCGAACTGTGTCAGTTGAACCATCTCAAAATAGCGATGAAATTCGACCTCAAGATTTGGGATGAGGAAAATTTTCAGAAGCGTGAGCGAATCGTGAGTTTCAGAGGGATGGTTGAGGGACGAGCAAAGGCTGTTGTCTGTTGTTAGGTGCATCGAATTCGCAGAGGTGGTCGCGTTTGGGGTTTGAGACCCTAAGGCAATCCCCGAAAAACGTAGTAATGTCTTGGGATGATTCTTAGCATGAATGACTAGCAACACCAAATTTCTAGTCAAGCACTTAACAAGACTCCCGGTCGTTGATGAGTCCTTTTTGTGGCAATTTTTTTGCTATTTCATCAAAGACGAGACGAACGCTGGAGTCAGCACTTCCACAGTGCCTATAGGTCTTCATGAGTTTTCGAATTCTATGAAACCCGGCCTGCGGAAAGTTCCCTCCACCCCTCTCTCCGTTACTGGAAAGGATGAACATATCTAGGACTCCACCGTTTTCCAACACGCGTGTGAATGTACCTCCTCCACGCAGAGTATCACAAATGGGTCTCCGATTTCTCAAGAGTCATTCCATTACGCGGAATGGCATGAATGCCCTATCCGTTTCGCCTCCTACAAGTGCTTCCGCCCCCCTGAATACAATTTCCAGCTCGCCCCATCGACAGTGTGTGCTGGGGGCCGACATCGGGGTGCAGTCCTTGGGGTTTCCTCTCTGTCAGCTGGCAGCTCGTTCGGAAACATTGGCGTGAGCCCTGCCAATTGTGGCGCATAGCTGGGTATCCCCATATTGCATTTCGAGGTGGATAGAGCGGTACGGAATAGGGTGCCTGTACGCGGGTATTGAAATTGGTGCGTTGCTGTGTTAAAACCACATTTCGCCTCGCCAACTTGAGATATGACCTCATATATGCCTGCTTTTCACAACCATTGTCTATTCCAGAATTGCCCTTATCCATGTTTTGGGGTGAATGCGTTGCTGATTATGCATGTTGGAGGTGATGGCGCTGCAGTACGTCCTGTGATGCGCCACGTTTATTAGAAGCCAGTGAAGGGGGGTGGTGATACCGACAAGTTCGTGGTGCCTGCACCATCCCGCGTATTCGTCTCTAGCCAATTAGCTCCTTTGAATTTGTGTTAACGGGGAAAGGAAACTTGCGACATTGGGGGTAACCTTGAACCATTTAGCCGTCAAGCGTCAAAGCCACGCCCAAATCTCTCCCGGTCTCAGCCTCACACCCAGGGTCCTAAGAGATCGCGGTGCATTGACACTTTGGCAATTGGGCAGTTGCCGCGATCATTTGATCACGCAACGATCACCTCTCCCTCCCGAAACACTCAAGTCTCTCGTCCTCAGTCACCCCTACTCTCCATAGCCTTGGCGTGTGCCATTGCCGCGGGACTTCTCGCTTAAACTCTCTGTGCTTTGATTCCAAGTGCGATGAAAGGTGGTCCTCAATCCAAAGGAGGGTCGAAAGGATGAACTCGACATTGGACGAGATTCTGTCCCCTTCCTTGGGTTCGAAGACCCACCCTTCTCTTGTCGATGTTTCCACGAGGGCGTTTAATTCGGGACGGTAGTACCGCCGATCGCCCTTCCAGCCACTGTCCAACCTCTTTCAATGACAAGACCCACATTCGAGACGGTCGGCGTGAGGCACCCCATCACATCTCTTGATCTCTTCCAAGATCCCATCTGCGATTTGCTGGGCAATGAGCAATTACCCGTCCCTGAGCTTATGCCGGGGAGGCCTAGCTGATGGGGATGTCTGGTTCACCCTGCCCTCAAGGCCGGCGATGCACTGGAACTGAAGTGCTGTCCTTGGGGATTCGCCCTCCTGGGAGAGTGCTTCTCCGTTTTTGCTCCTGCTCGCCGAGGCGAGCGTGGTGGTGACCTTTACATGCTCATCACAGGATCCATCAGTTCTCACTTACATAATATATGACTATGGCACATACAGGGTAGTGTACACCACCACTGATGATGGGGAACATTGCCAATGCCCATGGGCTGAAGGGCCTCAGTATGCTACGAAACGGTGTCTGACTTCGCTGACTTCGAAATGAGGCCGATATCCCCCTACTTCCTGTTGTCCGGTCTTCGGTATGATTCCGGTGTCGAATCATGGCTGGTGGGTTCGACGGAGCGGGAACATCCTATCCTGTGCCAAGTCAATAGTGTCGATGAGGAAACTACCGACCAAGGCTGCATCGTCTGTTGTGAGCACTTACTTTATTTTGGTAATCGAGCTGCTTCCCATATCGCTTTAGATTCAACCAAGCCTTTGTCCTTTCTGGTGTGGACGGCAGGATGTTGGAATCAATATGATGGGTGCATCTAGTTATAACATTCCTAACGAGTCAGATACATGAGGCTTCCTAACCAGGTATCTATCATCGATCGGCAGTACACGAGGTGCGTGGGATTTTCTATATCGAGTTTAAGCGTCTCCTTATTTTGCGAGAACGTCACAGAGGCCCGTCGTGTCAACTTGATATCGACATCGATTCGGATACTGTTACATGGGGGCCACGACCGACGGAGATATATAGGACGTTGAGGGGCATGATTGCCGTACGGGAGATTTTTGTGGCGCCCGCGCCCCTGCGCGCGGTGTCTGCAGATTTCGTAATTTCAACTGACATGCCCATCATATCCTTTGTGTTAATGGGATAGGTGCGATCCCAGGGATTCTAGAGGTTTGGAAGCGTGTGCAATCGAATAATGACATTATCTTCCCTTTAGATATCTTAGGTCCATGTGGCTGGGGCGTCGCCTCGCGCTAAAAGCCACCATAACACAGTCTTGGGGTTGCAGAGCATGGTTTCGTTGAAGGAATGACCCTGATTCCTCTATCCGTTTCTATTGTGACGAACAGGTCGTATCCTTTATCCTGTTCAGGTACCGAGTGTTGTGATGGGCCTGTGCATAACGCGCTACGAGATACGTTACAGTAACAAAAGAGTTGATGAGAGGTCAGCTGGCTGTTTGCCTTGACTTACAATTTCTAGAACGCCTCGACGATACAGAGTACGTCACACGGATGCCTGTACAATATTGGAACTTCGTGAATTGAATTGCTGCATCAACCATATTTCGCCTTCATCTGCGGTTTCATTCATATACGCCTACTTGACATACCTGTTTTCTGTTCCAGAATGCCCCGTATCCTTAATGTTTCAGGGCCCTGCAGCACGCTCTCTTATACCCCACGTTTACAGCAATATAATAGCGAGGTTTTCGGGGATTGCCTATTCAAGAAAGCACAATAATCTTAGACCACTCGGTCAAACGCGACCCACACCTCCGTGAATTCCATTCACCTCGCAGCTGTCACCCGTCCCACAACCATCCCTCTCAAACTCATGGCCCGCTTACGCTTCTCAAGGTTTTCTCACCACAACTATTGAGACACTACTTTAAGATGAGATGATTCGACCAAGCCTACCCAGATAGCGCGTTCGCTCTCATGCGTTGCGCCCATGTGTTATCAATGGAGATGTATACTGTCGAGGAAATGACGAGGTGCTGTTGGCTCACCTTGTAGGGGGGCCTATATGATCCGATGAAAACCTCAAGAAGGAATCGAACGGAGACAGGAGTGTACACCATCGTCCTGGGGAAACCGACAGACGTGCCCGAAGACATCATTGGTCCCCAAATCCGGATTTGAAAACGGGGGATCGCATGGCTTGGGGTGGGGGGGTTCATGACCTTGGTGCGCTGGTTTCCTCCCCAAACTGAACTTCGTAGTTTGTGTACATTTAATATGCGTTTGCCCTTGCCTACGCGTTCACAGTACATCATTGGGTGTGTTTCGTTGTCCTCTTAGATTTTGATAATGATAAAGCGAGTCTGGAGCCCTGGAATCAAGGTATTACTTCTGGCCTGACTCAAACAACTGCACAGCATCAGTATCAGATCGCACTGATATACCGCTTCTGACGTCGCGAGAATGGATTGAAAAATCCGGCCGTCAGACCCTGCCATCAACACGCTTCCATCTTCCCACTGTCAGGGGCGGCACCTTCAGCTCTTCCTTCGTTCGAGGCCACGGCGGGCACTGTAATGAACTCAAATTTTCTCTCCCTCATTTTGTTTGCGGTCATCTCGATCACAACCTCATCTCCCTTGTTAGCTACCGGCGTGAATAATGAATCTGCACAATCCCTATGGGTCCAATTGCGTCACGAGAACGTAATGAGATTGTTAGGTCATACTGAAGAACCCGATGGCCTCTCGTTTCAACCTCGTAGCCCGGCGGTAATGTCTTGAGCTTTCTGCCGAAGAATCCAAAGCGTCAATCAACAGACTATCGTGCGTTTGCATCGATATGCTTTTATTCGAATATGGGATCCGTCCCCCACTGAGCAGCCTGATTTTAACAGCGTGCCGAGGTCGGGCATGGTTGCATGAACACGAGCCTCCAATTATACACAGTAATGTGAGCGGGGTATGCTTGAATACGCCGCGCTGTGGTACCTTGTTGATCATTTGATATCCTCAGTCGAACGTGCTGATCGATGGCGAAGGAAGAGCAAGTATTTGTGATTTTGGACTGTATAATTCTTGAGGGCTCTATTGACCATACGTCATCTACCTTCGGCTGGTCACTGATTTCTGGCCCCCGAACTCGTTGAAAAAGGTGCCAGAACTGTGCAGATGGACATATAAGGTGATGGTGGGATCCATTTTTCCGTGTGGGCTGCTTCTGTGTAGATCTTGTTTGACGAGCCCTATCACCAAATCGCCAAAGAGACATACCTCATGCGTGCTATATTGAGTCATCGGCCTCCCTTGGAACGATCACATGAAAAATTGCCTTTGTTTTGCCAAATTTTGAAGCATTCTTGGGATCACGACTGGACACTATACAGTGCTGCCTGTTCCGTTCTTATCGAACAAACTTGGGCGCCCACCAAGAAGTCGTACGCACTCTTTCTGGATAGCGCTGTACTGGATTGTGCACCCAAATTATTGGTTTACAGTGGAGGTGCTTTCCTGACACTGAATAGGCGAAACTGATATTGGTCGCCGACGGTGGACTAAGTATCATGGTGAGTTCTTCTCCCTAGAAATCGTAGTGCGAACACACCTCTGACCTCCCATCATTTCTGTTGCCAACGTATCTTGCAGCGCACTCCCAAGATCAGGGATTCATCACCACCCAGTCTAACCACTCCTGGCCTCGATCTGTTCGTCACAAAGAAACGTGACGGTATTGTCACAATAGAAATGGATGGAGGTAGGGTCCTGCTTTCGACAAAACCGGAACCCCGAGACTGTATTATAATAACCTTTAGCGCGAGGCCGCCCCAGCCACGTGGATCTAAGATATCTAAAGGGAAGATAATGTCATTATTCAATCGCACACGTTCCCAAGTCTAGAATCCCGGGGATCGCACCTATCCCATTAACACAGGATATGGGGACATGTCAGTTGAAATTATGGAATCTGCAGACACCACACCTAGGGGCGCGGGGCACCACAAAATCTCCCACGTACGGCAATCATGCCCCTCAACGTCTTGTAGGTCTCCCTCGATCGTGGCTCGCATGTAACAATATCCGAATCGATGTCGATAGTCAAGTTGACACGACGGGCCTGGGGCATTCCTGCAAAATAAGGAAGCGCCGATACCGAAAATCCCACCTACCTCATGTATATGATGCCAACCGATGATAAATACCTGATCAGGAAGCCTCGTGTATCTGGCTCGTCAGGAATGTTCCAACCAGATGCATCTATCATAATAATTCCAATATCCTGCCGTCCACACCACAAAGGACAAGGGCTTGGCTGAATATAAAGCGATATGAGAAGCAGCCCGAATTACCAAAATGAAGTGAGAACAAGGGTCTATTCCGATTGCGTACGAGCAGCATGCCGTTACGATCGTTGTGCAATCAGGCTGATCCCTGAGGCATATAAGAGATCAGTATTCGGCCTTGACCCCCATTCTCCTTCACTAGCCCTCCGAAATGGACACATATCTTTCTCCAGAGTCCGTAGCGTTCTTGGAATACCTCTCCCTATCGCCCGATACCTCGTCAAATCCAGAGGAATGGTCTCTTCCCTGGACTGAAGCCCCGCCGCCGGAAGTTGTGGTCCCCTGGTTTCGCGGGATTCCTCCTGGCGCGAACAAAAGGATTCATGACATCGACCAGGTCAGCCAACTTTTACCGTCCATCGGCAGCAATGAACTGAAAAATCCTTGGAGCAGACGATGCAGCCCCGGTTGGCAGATGTCTCTTCGACACTATCGACGTATGGCACACTGGAGGATGTTCTCGGCCTGTCAAACCCATCCGCCATGATTCAAGACCGGAATCATACCGAAGACCGAACGCATGACTACGGTTTTGACTTCAAAAGAGGACAACACCAAGTAAGTGGATATCAGGTGTCGTTTCGAAACCAGCGAAGTGAGATATCGTTTCGCAGTATCTCGAGGCCCTTCAGCACACGAGCTTTGGTGATTTTCCCATCATCAGTGGTGGTGTATCGTATCCTGTACGTGCCGTATTCTTTTGTTATGTGAGTGAGAATTGACGGATTGTGAGACGGGTATGTAAAGATCACCACCACGCTCGCCTCGGCGAGCCACTTAAACAACGTAGAAGCACCTCCCAGGAGGGCGAGTCACCAGGGGTGGCACTTCAGTCCCAGGGCATCGCCGGCCTCGAGGGCGGGGGGAACGACACATCCCCATCAGCTAGGCCCCCCAGGCGTAAGCTCAGGGACGGGCAATTGCTCATTGCCCAGCAAATCGCCGATCGCATCTTGGAAGAGATCAAGAAATGTGATGGCAAAGACGTGCCTCACGCCGAGCGTCTCGAATGTGGATCTTGTCATCGAAAGAGGTTGGACGGTGGCCAGAGGGGCGATCGGCAGTACTACCGTCCCGAATTGAACGCACTCGTCAAAACATCAACAAGAGAAGGGTGGGTCTTCGAACCCAAGGAAGGGGACAGAATCTCGTCCAATGTCGAGTTCATCCCCTCGACCCTCCTTTGGGTTGAGGACCACCTCTGCTCTCACTTGGAATCGAAGCGCAGAAGGTCTAAGCGAGAAGTCCCGCGGCGAGGGCACGCACCGAGGCCGTGGAGAGTAGAGATGAGTGAGGACGAGAGACTTATAGTGTTCCGGGAGGGAGAGGCTGATCGTTGCCTGATCAAGCGATCGCGGCAACGGCCCAATTGCTAAAGTGTCCCCATCGATGCCATCATCTATGTTCTCATAATTCCTACTATATACATATTATGTACGCAAAGAACGAGAAATGCACCGCAATCTCTTGCCATGGGTGTGAGCCTGAGACCGGAAGTGGCTAAGGCTTTGAAGAGCAGACATGCTTGACGGCTAAATGGTTCGAGGTTGAGCCCCGATTGTCGCAAGTTCCTTGCTCCCTCAAGACAGATTCGAAGGAACTAAGTGGCCAGAGAGACAAATACGCGGCAAATGTCAGCGGTGTGCCATAGAAAGGGAGAGACTGAAGCTATTACTAGGGTATCCACCACCAAACGACTTCTAATAAACGTGGGGTATCATAGAGCACGCTGCGGGCCATCACATACAATATGTACAATTTAGCAATGCATTCACCCCGAAACATTAAGGATCTGGGCAATCGATGGACATGTAACGCATAAGGCCACATCTGAAGTTCGCAAGGCAAAATGTGGTTTGACACAGCAACGCACCGGGTTTCCAATACCAGCGTACGGGTAACCCATTCCATACCGCTCTATCTGCCTCGAAATCTAATATGGGGATACCAAGCCATGCGCCACGTTCGGCTCGGCTCATGTTTCTGCAGGAGCTCCCAGCTCACAGGGAGAGAACCCAAGGCCTGCGCCTTGATGTCAGCGCACAGCGGACACTGAGAGTGAGGCAAGCTGGGAATCATAGTCAAGATCGCAGAAGAACAATTCGTAGGGCGCCACAGGAGGCAAGACGGATGCGGCATTCCTGCTATTCCATGCAGTGAAATGAATCTCGAGAAATCTGACCCTCCAAGTCCTGTTTGTGAGATCCTGGGTGGGGGAAGTACACTCACACCTGCGTCTTCGAAAACGGTGGAGTCCTCATCCGAGATACGTTCTTTCTTGCCAATAACGGAGAGGGGGGGGAGGAAACTTGCCACAGGCGAGGTTCCATAGCATTCGAAGACTGGGGAGGACCTGTAGGCAATGTTAGAGGTGCTGATCCCAGCGTTTGTCTCGTCTTCGACGAACATTGACGCCCGGATTCTTGGAGTCAGTCTGAGAAGGAAAACCTTGATTCTAGGGCTCCAGAGTCGCTTTGTCGGAATTCAATGAGATGACAAAATAATATCCAATAATAGACTGTGAACGCGCCATTAACCGAGGGGCAAGGGCACAATGGCGATGTGGGCAAAGGCGTATTCAGCGTACACAAGATATGAAGTGCAGTTTAAGCGGACCCGCGGACCATGCTCATGACCCCAAAACCATGCGATTTTCGGGCCTGCAAATCCATATTTGGTCCACAATAACGTCTTTCGCTTCATGTGGCGGGTTCCCCAGGAGGATGCTGCACATCCCTGTCTTCGTTCTCAAGATCTTCCTCAGGTCTTCCTGCAAGGTGAGCAACAACACCTCACCGTGACCCCTTCATCAGTACACGTCCATCGATAACACAAGGGTGCGACGTATGAGAACGAACTGGGTTAGTCGAATCATCTCAAAATAGCGATGAAATTCGATCTCAAGATTTTGGACGAGGAAAACTTTCAGAAGCGTAAGCGAATCATGAGTTTGAGAGGGATGGTTGAGGGACGAGCAAAGGTTGTTGTCTGTTAGTAGACTCGTGACCAGTCTTCCTCAGCTTGCTGAGGGACTGGTAAAATGGGGTTTGCCGGCAGGTTATGGTCGAAACTTATCCGAAGGACCAATCACATCATTCTTCCCACGGCAATTAATCTTAGACCAGTTGCTTTTTGAACAGGAAAATAATCATAATTAAATCAATAAATTGACCCTTGTCTCCGTACAATTAAGATGGCCCCTCCGTCAAAAGCTCCTGTGCCCAAGCTACCAGCTACGCCTCGAAACATTGCACCTGCTTCCGAGAGGCATGGACCCTATGTCCACCCTATTGGTATTTTCCTCTTGCTCATTGGCGGCTGGTCTACTCAAATATTCATTGCATGCTCAATCTGGTTATAGTCCTCACTCAAGACAATGCAGCTCATTCAAAGGCGAAACAGTGATAAAAATAGTTTTGGGATGAAGGAGCATTAGATGTGATAGTCTGCCCAAACCTGTCGCTGCCTCATGAATGACATTCTTGCCGTCGCACTCAACGGCAATGACCGTCTCGAGTTGCGCTGTGCGAACAATCTTCTTGTGATTCGACTTCGTCCATGGACGCTTAGTTGCCTTTCGAATGATGTGGAGGTGATCAGAGCGAAAAGAATCATATACAGAGCATCCAAGAAGGCTCTCAGCAAGAGTGGGGGCAGTCAATGAAGCTTGTCGATCATAAGTCTCGTCTGATACCCAATCAGGGGACAAAACCCGTACAGGATCGCAGGTATCCTTGTCTTATGAATCTGTCTCACAGTCTGGGATCTCACACTTTCTTCATCGTCATCGGAGGAAAGAGATAGGCTATTCGTAACAGCCGTTTAAAAAGCAACTGGGTCGAAGATTAAGTGCCATTCAAAAAGCAACTGTATAAGATTAATTGCCGTGGGAAGAATGATGTGATTGGTCCTTCGGATAAGTTTCGACCACAACCTGCCGGCAAACCCCATTTTACCAGTCCCTCAGCAAGCTGAGGAAGACTGGTCACGAGTCTAGTCTGTTAGGTGCATCGGATAAGCCCCAAGGCAATCCCCGAAAAATCTGTGTTCGTTGAAATTGAATCGTTGGCCATATTATTCCGCCGTAAAGTCTCAGATACTCGGATTCTTAGCATGAATGACTGGTAATTAATTTCTCGAGGATATTCAAGCGCTCAACAAGACTCCCGGCCATTGGTGAGCCCCTTTTTTGTGGTGATTTGTTTACAGGCCATGCTATCAACATGCTTCCATCTTCCCACTCCCAGGGGCGGCACGTCCGGCTCTTCCTTCGTTTGAGGTTATGGTGGAGACTGCAACGAACTCGAATTTCCCCCCTCATTTTCCTTGCGGCCATCTCGATCACATCCTCATCTCCCTTGTTAACTGGTGGCACGAATAACGAATCTGTGCACTCGGCTCCTCACTGGGCTATCTACTGTTCCGGTCCGACCCTGGATCTTCCGTTCACTATACGTGCGGATTCTGCATGTGAAATGCGAGTATGGACCCCATTGCGTCACGAGCAATGTGGTGAGATTGTTGGGTCACACTGAAGAACCCGATAGGCCTGCTCTCAGTTCAACCTCGTATCCCCGATAATGTCTTGAGTTTTCTGGCGAATAATTCAAACATCACCCGTGCATTTGCATTGATGTGCTTTCACTCGAATATGGGATCCATCCCCCACTAAGCAGCCTGATTTTTGCTGAGGTCACGCTGGGATTACAATAGTTGCGTGAACACGAGCCTCCAATTATACACAGTGATCTGAGTAGGGTATACTTGAATATGCCGCGCGCGGTGGTGCCTTGCTGATCTGTTGGTATCCTCAGCCGGACGCGCTGATTGATGCCGAAGGAAAAGTAAAGTATTTGTGATTTTGGGTTGTATAATTCTTGGGGGCTCTACTGACCATACGCCATCTAACTTCCGCGGATCACTGATTTCTGGTCCCTAAACTTGTTGAAAAATACGCCAGAAGTGTGCAGACGGACATATATGCACGTGATGGGATCCATTTTTCCGTGGGGGCTGCTTTGTGTAGATCTCGTTTGACCCCTATCACCAAATCGCCAAAGATACATACCTCATGCATGCTATATTGGGTCATCAGCCTCCCTTAGAGCGATCACATGAGGCAATTGCCTGTCTTTTGCCGAATTTTGAAGCGCTGGTGGGATCATGACCGGACGAATTGGACCTCATTGAATTTCATCACTATATGGTGTTGCCTGTTCCGTTCTTACGGAACAAACTTGGGCACCCACCAAGGAGTCGTACGCGCTCTCTCTGGATAGTGCTGTACTGGATTATGCACCTAAATTATTTATAAGGGTGGTGCTTTCCCGGCATTGAACGAGCCAAATCGGTCCCCGACGGTGAAGGGAGTATCGTGGTGAGTTCTCCCTAGAAATTGTAGTCCAAGCACAGCTCTGACCTCCCATCAATTCTGTTCCCAACATATCTCGTACTGTGCTCCCAAGATCAGGGATTCATCACCGCCCAGTCTAACCACTCCTGGCCTCGATCTGTTCGTCACAAAGGAACGTGACGATATTGTCACAATGGATGATGGTGGAGGCAGGGTCATCCTTTCCACAAAACCGCAACCCCAAGACTGTATTATAATAACCTTCGGCGCGAAGCCACGCCCTAGTCACATGGGTCTCATATGTAAAGGGAAGATATTGTCATTATTCAATCGCGCATGCTCCCAAACCTAGAATCCCTGGGACTGCACCTATCCCATTAACACAGAGGACATGGGGACACGTCAGTTGAAATTGCGGAATCTTTAGACACCACACATAGGGGCGCGGGGCACCACAAAAATCAGCCCGTACGGCAATCATGCCCCTCAACGTCCTATAGGTCTCCCTTGATTGTGGCCCCCATGTAACAATATCCGAATCGATGTCGATATCAGGTTGACACGACGGCCCCCTGGGGCATTCTCGCAAAATAAGGAGGTGCCTAAACTCGATACAGAAAATGCCACCCACCTCGTGTGTATATGTATATGATGCCAACTGATGATAAATACTTGATCAGGAAGCCTCGTGTATCTGGCTCGTCATGAATGTTTTAACTAGATGCATCCATCATAATAATTCCGATGTCGTGCCATCCATGCCACAAAGGACAAAGGTATGGTCAAATATAAAGCGATATGGGAAGCAGCCTGAACTACCAAAATAAAGTAGGAACAAGGGTCTATTCCGATTGCATCCGAGCAATGTGTTTCTTTACGGTCGTTGTGCAATCGGGTTGACCCCTAAGGCATATAAAGGATCAGTATTCGGCCTTGACCCCCATTCCCCTTCACTAGCCCTCCAAAATGCACACATATATTTCTCCAGAGTTCGTAGCGTTCTTGGAATACCTCTCCCTATCGCCCGATACCTCGTCAAATCCAGAGGAATGGTCTCTTCCCTGGACTGAGGCTCCACCACCGCTAGTTTCGGTCCCCTGGTTTCGCGGGATTCCTCCTGGCCCGAACAAATTGATTCATGACATCAACCAAGTCAGCTAAGCTCATCAATAATCAGCGGCAATGAACTGAAACGTCACCACAGCAGACGATGCGGGCTTGGTCGGTAGATTCCTCATCGACACTATCGACGAATGGTGCGCTGGAGGATGTTCCCGGCCCGTCACACCCATCCGTCATGGTTCAACGCCGGAATCATACCGAAGGCCGGACGTATGACTATGGTTTTGACTTTGAAAGAGGACAACACCAAGTAACGTGGATAGAAGCGTCATTTCGAAGTCAGCGAAGTGAGATATCGTTTCGTAGTATCCCGACACCCTTCAGCGCACGGCCTTCGGTGATTCTCCTATCGTCAGTGGTGGTGTACCATATCCTGTATGTACCAGATTCTTTCGTTATGTGAGTGAGAATTGACGGATTGTGAGATGGGCATGTAAAGGTCACCACCACGCTCGCCTCGGCGAGCCACTTAAACACCACAGAAACACCCTCCCCCGAGGGCGAATCACCAGGGGAAGTGCTTCAGTCCCAGGGCATCGCCGGCCTCGAGGGCGGGGTGAACGACACATCCTCCCCATCAGCTAGGCCCCCCAGGCGTAAGCTCAGGGACGGGCAATTGCTCATTGCCCAGCAAATCGTCGATCGCATCTTGGAAGAGATCAAGAGATGTGATGACAAAGACATGCCTCATGCCGAGCGTCTCGAATGTGGGTCATGTTACCGAAAGAGGTTGGACGGTGGCCGGAAAGGCGATCGGCAGTACTATCGTCCCGAGTTAAACGCTCTCGTCGAAACATCGACAAGAGAAGGGTGGGTCCTCAAACCCAAGGAAGGGGTCAGAATCTCGTCTAACATCGAGTTCATCCCCTCGACCCTCCTTTGGGTTGAGGACCACCTCTGCTCTCACTTGGAATCGAAGCGCAGAAGGTCTAAGCGAGAAGTCCCGCGGCGAGGGCACGCACCGAGGCCATGGAGAGTAGAGATGACTGAGGACAAGAGACTTATAGTGTTCCGGGAGGGAGAGGTGATCGTTGCCTGATCAAGCGATCGCGGCAACGGCCCAATTGCCAAAGTGTCCCCATCGATGCCATCATCAACGTTCTCATGATTCCTAGTATATACATCGCCGCAATCTCTTAGGACCTTGCCATGGGTGTGAGCGGAAGAGGTTTGGCTATGGCTTTGAAGAGCATGTATGCTTCACGGCTAGATGGTTCAAGGTTGAGCCCCGATTGTCGCAAGTTTCCTTGCTCTATCAAGACAGATTCAAAGGAACTAATTGGCTAGAGAGATAAATACGCGGCAAATGTCAACGGTGTGCCATAGAAAGGGAGAGACTGAAGCCATTACTACGATATCCACCACTAAATTCAGCACCCCTGCCCTTCCACTGGCTTCTAATAAACATGGGGCATCATAAAGCACGCTGCGGGCCATCAGGTACAATATGTACAGTTCAGCAACGCATTCACCCCGAAACATCATCTGGATCAGAACTATCATCCAGATTGAAGGCCATGGATAGGGCGAAGTGTAGGTCCCAGGACGCGTGGAGGAGCAGTGAGATCTGGTGGAAGAGAGGGTGCCCAAGAATCCTCGTCATCTTCTTGCTCCTGGACCGGAGGTAACTTGATGGAATTGAATGTATTATGGAATTGCTATTAGGGTAGTCCTGGCCCAGTGACTTTTTCATCGTCTTCCAATCTTCAACCCAGAAGCTGAAAAGGGATGTCCAATAGACATCGTCACTGTGACACTGTGACACCGGCATTTGCCGGACCACCACCTCGTCTACCGAGAAACTTGAACCGTTTTTGTTCGTGGACAAGTCAGCCAAGGGCGTTTAAGCTCATCGAGAATGCGACCGCCGGTCCAGGCGTGTATGTATATGCGGGGCTACTGGACGTCCCAAATATGAAAGAGGTGCATGCAACTTACAGAAATACGATCGACAGTGTTGTTGACCACTGATACTCTCGTTCTAGCTTTGCGAAAACTCCCAATTTTCCTGTCATATTACCCTTTTCCAGATATTCTCCTACGGTACTTATGCAGACTACCGACATATGCCGAACAAGTGGATTTTGACTCGCTGATGTCGTGGGGCCCAGGGTCATCTCATGCTTCATAGAGAATCAAGATCGACTACCAAAGCTCAATCAGTCACAACTTCCAAAATTAAAGCGACTCTCAATTGTCTCCCTTGCCAACGAGAACCGCGTGCTTTGGTTTACTGATTCACTCCTCTGACTATTCCTCCTCTAGATCCTACCAGGCAGCCAGCTACTTACTGCTTTGGATCTTCCCTCGATTCGAGTGTTTGAAGACCTCATTATTGATGCCATATACGCCGATATCGTGCGAGAGAAGCTGGATGAGAAGCTCAGAAGCAACAACAATTCGAGGTCCAATATACTATGGGGCGGGACCTCAGACCGGGTCAATTGGAAGAATTACTCGAAGCGTTGCGGGACTGGTCTGTGCGTTTTTTGCCGGCTTCGGGCTTGGTATCGATTGTCTTGTATCGTCTAGGTCGAGTCGCATTTCATTGGTCCTTGATGCATTGGACGGAAAAATTGCAGACATAGAGTTGAACGACGCTCGATCCAAGGAGATTCTTGCGGACTACGATCTTTTTCAAGCCATTATCACTGAAATCCTTTCCTCTCGATATGGTAATAATCCCAATCCTGCGACCAGAGGCGCGAGGAGAGGAGATCGCGAGAGCGGTCCTCATCTTAGTCAAACCCAGGCCGTGTTCGAGGACATGGAAGTGGATCCAGTGTCTCCTTCTAGTCCTACAGGTGGGGGATCGTCACAGAATACGAGGAAGAAACCGGCCAGTTCCGGCGCGAGCGGGGGAACAAATGCCCGAAAATGTGTTCGAAGAGGACCATAGTTCAGTAGGCTCTTACCTGGTCTGTATTTTTTCTTCTTAATCACCCACTTCTACCTAATAGAGACTCTTAACTTAGATGCCTTCGGTCGCCTTGTGCCTCCCATGATTTTAGTCTCCTGGTTGCGCGACATAGGAAGTTAATTCTTACTGAGCAATTAGAATAATACATTTCATGGAAAGTCTGCTGTGCTTCAAGCTCCGGGACCCCTCTACTCCCCCAATGAATGATTAGATACATCACGTTCCAAGGTGGGCGTGAATCCCTTGCGAGGAGCACGGGGAAACTCGCGCGAGTGCTCTGGTCTCAATATGTTGCTTCTGCCTTGAACTGTGCCATCCTTGCTTCCTATTCTGATTTGTCCCAATTATAACCTTCATCTGTGCTGTGTAGAAATAATGAGTTACTGGCCTTGGACCTAAATTTGAGCCCAAGTTGTCTCGCGACTGTCCATGCTGACTATCTATTGGGCACTAGCAGACCTATGGGCATAATGAAAGCGTTGCGTTCGTCTCGTCTGCGATATACTGTACAATCTATTTAGCCCTGTTTTAGGTTTGTACAGTGTCAATTACTATAGTCTGGGACCCTTTGAATAGACGGAGGTGGTACCAAATTGTATTGTTCGTTAAGGCACAAATAATCACGTGATTTGTGAGGATGAGTCGTAGGAGATGGAAATGACTGGGTGAAGACTGACTATCCAAACATCACCTATGGTAGAAAGAATATGAAAAATATCCAGAGCCAGTTCTTCACTGCCATTTTTCCGTCACCACGCCAATCGGTTACCGTAAGAATCACGTGATTTATTTGGACCTTAACGCATACATTTGACGGCAATAGCAATATAATTGGTACTATGTTACGTCATACAAAGCGATCCAGCTCTATAGAGGCTGGTGTCTGCTACAATTACTAGGAGTCTGGGGGAGGACGCTCCGGCCGGAGCCGTGTTTGATTCCGACGGCTGAGCGATTCGACGACGATTGGGACGTCCGCAATGATGCCCATGATTCTACTCAACTTTGACACGATACGCATGATCTAAGCATGCGAGGGAATATTCACAAGAATTTGCGAGGACCAAGACACGCTGTTCTGATGATCGACTGACATAGATACTCTACAACTCAGTTCATGATGAAATTCAAAAATTATATTGTTAGACCGTGTTACATCGCTCGCGACCTCCTTCCCCGGAAGTAATTTGAGACGACGTAGAGAGCCCAACGCGTTCGAACAATTCTCAAAAGTGGTGCATCTTCGTTTCGTCGACGTTCGGTAGCTCGCCAGTTCTCCCAATTTCTGTTTCGCTTCGGACAGGTTGTGCTTGTCCCCACCCTTTGGAAGTTTCCCAAGTCTCTTCATTATGAACGGTGTTCTCAACAGAACATAAGCGACATATGAAGCCTGTCGCGCACAATGTAGGAATGAATTGGGTAGATGTGGATGGAACAAGATCAATCGCCGGACCAAGCTCCCCGAAAAATTTAAAAAACGGAGTCACCGCACACTGTTCTTAGTCTAGTTCCTGTCACTTCACTCGTTGCCACTGAATCCTCGCTGGACACGGATTGTCTGCCTCCCCCTGCACCTGGCCCCGAATGAGCCCTGTTTCACAAGTAGATTCAACTTCATCAGGGAAAACGGATGAAGGAGCTCCAGAAGCTTTGAGACTCTGGAGGACATCCGGTTTCCTGATGTTGAACTAGCTTGAAACTCGCGAAGTGAACATCCTTCTCTGATTTGGGGCTTGACCGTTCATCTGCCTCGCCTCTGCTGTACTTAGATGGGTATTATTTTTGAGAGGTGCCACGGGTCCGCATCGAGAGTGGCTAATACGCCTTTCTTTGTTCCCCGGCGCCCGGATTTTTCCTAGATCTAAAAACCGTCCCAGGGTCGTCACAATCCTCAAGAGGAAATGCGTGCACAGCGGAGTTCTATACGTGTCCCTTCGTGCACATTATTGACAGGCTTTTGCAGAGCTTTCATACTACGTTGGCGTGTAACGGGCGAATAATATAAGATGTAGGGTGTGTTGGCATTTGTCGAGCCACGTTATGCGAAGTGTCGAGGTCCTTGGCTCCCGACATCATCATCACTTGATCCACTGATCTCGAACTGTAGATTACATCTCACCCGTCACAACGACGCCGTACAATGAAATCGAGGGTGCTCCAGGTCAACAAAACAACTGCATATTGTCATGAGGTCATAACCGAACGACACCTTTCGATCAAGCCACGCCCTTGCACCTCAAAGACCCATCCCCACATACACCTGACGGACCTAACATATACGGAAGATAATGCCACAATTCAATTGAACACGCACACAAACCACTAGAAATATAGGGACGTTACCTTCTCAATTAGCGCGAGCGGCGATGAGAAGCATGGATTTGTCATTGGAAATTATCGAAGCTCGGAGCGCCTGTAAATTCCCTGCACACTTATGTGGATTGGTAGTCATGAGCATTACAACATTAGTTCCCAGCAACGTGCCCAAAACAAGGGGGCGCTTAACTTGGTAAATTAGTGGCCACCTCGGGTACATGCCTGACAAATGATAAATACCGGATTAGGAAGCCTCGTGTGCAAGGGATCTTAAGACGTCTTCATTGTATTAACTCAGATCCCTGCACCCATCCAGGAGACTTTTGTATAGCCCCAAGCGTCGCCGGGAGATGGGAAGGATTACCAAAACGAAAAACGAGACCTCCCAACCTTTTGTTAAGAGAGTCTACACGAGGTCGGGCATCCTTATAGATATATAAACGATCAATATTCTCCTTTGCTTGCATTCGTCTCCATCTCGACATGGATGAGTACTACCCACCTGAGTTTGTCACCTTCATCCCATCTCAGTCCGCAATCCCACCAGACCGGAATTTTGGATGGGCACCAGACGAGAGTTACGACGGCTCAAATGTTGTGGCAGGGCCCTCCTGCGGGTACGGACAACAGCCGCCACCCGCCATGACGGCAGCACGACCCGTCGAACCATGGGTTTGGGGGTTTGGCTGGGCATCGGACGAGAGCTACGGCACATCGAATACTGTAGCAGGGCCCTCATTCGCGTACGAAGCCCAACCGGAACCCACCATGACGGCAACACAGCCCATCGAGGGGCCCGTTGGACCACAGGAGTGGGATTTTGGATTGGCACTGCACGAGAGCCATGGCTCCTCAAATCCCCCGCCAGGGCTATCGTTCGAGTACGACGCACGGCCGCCACTCGCTACGACAGCGACACGGCCCATCGAGGGGTCTGCTACCCATGGCCCATGGCACGGTGTTGTGTATCAGGTTAGACTTTCTGTAGCCAATCGCGACAATCGACAAACTGAAAGATCTTTGAAACATGCGATGTAGCCGGAACCGATTGATCTCCCGCCCACAATGGAGGTGTCCCAGGACACGACTCATATACTGAATCCGACGTTGGGAACGATGCAAGTTCTTCTCAACTCGGGTTCCGTGTATGATCCTTCAATTCAAGAACGAGATAAAGTAAGCCGATATCGAGCCTCATCATTATGTTGAGAAATTATCTCTTTGTTCTCATAGTCGCTCCCTTTCCACCGCCATAATCTTCCCTCTCGTCCACAAGGATCTCCTTCACCCGTATGAGGCCATCGCACTTTCAGAAGAGCGCGATCGTCGGGCCTGCCTCGAGCCGCGTTTGCTTCGGGCGCGCAAGACCTACGGCTAGGAAGTGTAATGCCCCTCCTCCATAATGGGACATCTGGTCAACTGGCGGGATGGAAAACTCGTTGCTAACCCATCACATGTACCAGAGGGTTCTCTTTCCAGTTCAAGTCTTCAACTTGGGCAACGAGGTGGGCGAGACGAAGTACTATATTCTGTGTCTTGTCTCGGACAATCCCCGGGGCACGGACCTGTCAAAACTAAGTAACACCAAGCCTGATCGACACAGAGAAAATAAGGCATTTGACAATCGGCGAATACATCGCGCCGCTGCTTCTCTCTGCCTTCGCAGACAACATGGCGCACACACATCCTCGCATCTCCTAGAGAGATGACTCTGGACGCGCGCAGTGTGCTCCTCTTCATAGGGTCGTTCGCCTCGACATCTTTTGAACGCGAGCTTACACACTATTGATGGCTCGCTCGCTTGGCTGCTCGATACCTTACCGCTCTAAATCTTTGTCAACAGAATTTGGAAATCCGTATTGATCACGTTTTGTTCCATATCGGAGTATTCTAACCTTACCTAGCCCCTATATTACTAGATTATTGTCTTCGAGAAAGCACTAGCGTAATAGAGGGTATAGATGCTTGGGTGAACGCCCAAGCTATGTCGCAATGAAGATAGCGTGTCCAGGAGTAAGATCTGACTTTCGAACCTATTATTACCATCGGCGTATGCAGAGCCGGGCGAGATCGTGCCATATCCCGCGATGACCGCGAGGAGCTTCCTTAACAGTAAAACCATCTTTAATGTTCTCACCCATCGTCCAGTGCAACACGTCATAAACTAGGAGGTCCGTATAGCCACCGTTTTTCCCGACAGAGATATTCGCCGGACGAAGCCCTCGGCTCGTGCCATGGGGATTGAATGAACATCTTGCCTCCGTACTGGATACGTCGAACCCCTACACAGCCTGCTCCTCCTCCCTAAAAGACGCATTCCTAATAAAAGGACTTGGAGCTTCGGATAGGTCTGCTTCGTCTGGCTTATCTCGGATAACGGGTGTGATGTCTTATCTCATTTGAGGTTTTGGATACGTGGGCCATGGCTTAAAAGAAGCAGCAGAAAATGACAGTCGAGAAATTTCTCAGGTCGCAAGGTGTGGTCCTTTCACCCGGACAACTCATCCCCCAGACCCTAGCCAATTGCCGCACGAAACGTTTCCTAATTTTGTGAATATTCTCATTGAATACTTTTCCGATGCGGGAGAGAAATATAACAACATTTTTGGGGCGTACACTCACTCCAGGTATGGCAGCCTCTGGTGTGAGGGTGGCATT
>MU128929.1:295076-321612 GCA_014904985.1 Hydnum rufescens UP504 | reverse complement strand
CTGAAATATGGTTTGGTAGCAAACTGACCCTCTGCAGTTAGCAGATTTCGTTGGTCTCTCCGGTTCGAGGTGGTCGCGCGACATCTCCTGTACGTGCCATGTTTTCTCACGTGGGATCGACAATGATTGATAGATGCCTGGAATGGGGTACACAGGTCGTCACCACGCTCGCCTCGGCGAGCAACCTTACAACTGAAGAGGTACCTTCCCACAAGGGCAAGCCCCAAAGGAAGGTATCTCGATCTCAACGGCCCCGCCAAGGTCAAGGGAGAAGGCACCCGGACCACACCACCCCAACAAGGGCTCCTAGAATCAAACTCAGGGGTGACGAGTTAGAATTGCCGAAAAAATAAGGGATCAACTATTGGAAGGGTGCCGACGTTGCGACGGCCACCAAGTCCCCCAGCGGATCGGATCGATGTGGTCCCTGCTACCGAAGGAGACTGGATGGCGGCCAGAAGAGCGATTGGCAATATATCCGGCTGAGCTGAATGCTCTAGTTTTTGCCTCAACGACTGACGCGCGCATGCCCCCCGACAAACAGAGGATCTCCAGAACGTGGACCTCATCCCCGATGGGTTCAAGGAGCCCAAGAAGGGCTCGTGGCTCACATGGAGGCGATGCGAGACAGGCCCAGGGAGTAGTTCCATTGCGCAATGGAGTGCCTCGTCCGTGGAGGGTGACGCGCACGAACGGTATCCGTAGTGGACGCTAAAAAGACAGGATGATTTCCCGATGAGGAGTAGTGCGGTAACTACCTTGTTGTATTCACGTGTATACGCCGTATGCGGTATGAACGTCATAAAATTGTGGTTGCAAGTTTGCGAACAGAACTTATACCTTTGTGTGGGATCTCACTCGGGGTCGGTACTGATATCGGGGGGTGTGACGCCAATTTACCCCTCATTTCTCCCGCTGCAGCTGGTTTCTCATTCTCCTATTCCCCATATACAGATCAGTTCGCATCCCGAACGGCATTCACATCCCTTTATGCGCTCTGCTCGAGCATATTCCGATTCCCGCATTCTCGTGTTGTGAACTCGTTCGAGGGACATGAAGTAATTCAATCCGTTTTGGGCCCAATGGCCCAGTGCCTTTCTGCTGTTCGACTGTTCGCCAAGACCGTCGTGGAAACCTTGGAATTTAGATCCGGCTTGCGTGAGCCTGCCGGGGAACACTGATTACGAGGTCTTGGGATCACACGGTGGTCCTGGGGTCAAACTGTCCTTTGGGATCGTGTGGGACGATGCTGTGAAGCTCATCCCAACAATGAAGTGAACACCCGAACTTACTCGCAAAGCTCTGCGGGTGTCGGGCCATATCAGTGGGGCCCACCACCGCTGACCTTTCTGTCTGCATACTCACCGCCGTTTCCTAGATTTATTGGTCAGGAGAATTAGACGCATGCATATTGATCGCAATGCAGGATGCCGATTGAATGCTCTTGAATTCCTAGGTAATCCGATTGCTACGCACGGTATCCCATCTACTTCAGGGATCCTGGCGGCCTGTGCGGCCTCCGGAGAACCCCCCGTGGAACCCATGGTCCCTAAATTCGACTCTGAACATACCACCATAGGGCTTCATATTTGGCCCTGTTTTTTCTTCTGCCGCTTCTGCCGAGAACGATGGAATGGAGATTGTAATCAAACCCATCCATGTTCCGATGGAATTTCATCTTTTTCTCCCTGATCCACGCACTGGGAAACGCTCAGCTCGCATGAGACGTAGAGGAGCCCGCGGTCATGGGTTCCCCTTGGGATATTCAGGGGAGGACTGCGTCTGGGCGAATCCAAATGGAGATGTCATTCCTCTACGCAATCATATCGTAAACATGCACCTCGGGAGGATGTTGAATGTCTCTTCCCCGGCCCCCGGACCCACCCACTACACTAGGTTAGTTGTGAGGGCGGCACGTGATGCTGCCCAGTCAGACCTGCTGCCTTCCGCACTGAGACCGGCCGAGCAATCGCTTGCCGTGACCCTGGTTGTCAACTGTGCACAACATCTGCTACTAGTGCGTTTCGTTTTCGCTCTTTCACACCCTTCCGTACCAACCTTTGTTTTCCCTTTGTTCAGTGGACCTCTCTAAGGTTGCCATAGCCTTCCAGCCGACCTGCGAGGATGAGGCGTTGCAATACCCCCCCCTCCCTCACACATCTACCGTTTCGAATGACCTTCCGTCTGCCACTGAATGTCTCACTATGACGGAACCCACCCCGTTCGTGGTGACCAACACTCTCTCTAAGGTCTACTACAGGGGCTTGCCTTCCAAACCGCGCCTCATCGCTACCACCAGACCCGGTGCCTTCGAGTTTCCAACCGGCCCCGAAGCTTATCCGATTCTAAAAGAGCTGAGGCCTCTGGGTGATCACCCCCTCATTAGTGCTTGGGACCACGGTTTAGCTGACCGCCTTCGCCATGGCCTGAACTCGATGTGCGTGAACTGGACTAGTATCGAGGCACTCCGTATCGCCGAAGTCGACAGTCCTCCAGCCTGGTCATCGTTTGGATTGGCATCGAGTTCGGGGCACTCAGCTTTGAGGAAGGCAGCCTTGTCGCCCTCGAATGCCGCAAGTTTATCGACACTTATGGTATCCACGACTACCACGTAGAAATCAGGGAGTCTCGCGTTATGAGACAGGTGGGCAATAGGTTCCTTGATCCTGTCCTCTTTCCCGACCCAACTTTCAGCGCTCGCGACCCATACACCGCGCTCCTCGGCATCCCGATCTCAGCCAAGGATAGACCCTGGGCCGAGGGGACAGGCGGGTTCTACCTCAGTGCCGGTGGGGACGACAAGGCCATCTACCTTGTCACTGCCCGGCATGTTGTCCTTCCTCTCGACGACAACAAGGAGTATGAGCGCAAGAACGAGCGCAAGGCGCGTGAAGATGTGATGGTCCTTGGCACCTCTGCTTTCAACAACAAGCTCGCCATCATCGACTATGAGATTAAGGGCCACCAGGTCGCGATCACCGATGCCAAGGAGAGGATCGAGTTGGTCGAAGACATGGATGACCCCATGTTGGTCAGGGAGGCGGAGCAGGATTTACAGAAGGCGGAGAGGGGGCTGGAGGCACTCAGGGCCTTGCGCCACGAGATTGCTACTCACTGGGTGGGGAAGGAGAAGCGTGTCTTCGGGACGCTCACCTGGGCTCCTCCTATCATCTTCTCCACTGACCCTGGTCAGTACACTCTGGACCTTGCTGTCATCAAGATCGACGCGGGTAAGCTCGACACCAAAAACTACCGCGGCAACACCATCAACATAGGCAAGGGTACACACGCCGGGAATTCATGGACAAGGTCTATCTGCACTCCACCAGCCCTACTTCCTTCAAATACCCCGTTAACCGTCTTGTGACCCTCCAAGGCCAGGTCCCGAGAATGCCCTCGTCAAACCGCCCATGCTCGATGCCAATGGCGAGTCGTGCTTGATCGTCTTCAAAAATGGCGCCAAGACTGATATGACCATTGGCAAGGCAAACAGTGTTTCGTCTTATACCCGCACCTATCTTGCCGGCGAGTACAGGGAGTCGAGGGAGTGGCCAGTCATTCCCACCAACAAGGATTCGGGCGCATTCTCTGCCAAAGGGGACTCTGGGTCTTGCGTCACGGACGTCTTTGGCCGCGTCGCCGGCATCCTCACTAGTGGTTCCGGCGCCACTGATTCCTCTGACGTGACTTATGTGACCCCCATCTCCTTCATCATGAAGGTCCTCCACGAGACCAAGCGTTTTCAGCACGCCCACCTCAATCCGGTTCTTACCTAGGAAGGCACCTGAAATCCATTTACCGTGAACTTCTTTCCGGGGACGTCGGCGAGGTGGAGAGGTGGATCGTTTTCACTTACTTTTCTTGTCTTGTTCTCCTACTCCACTCCTTTATTGTCTCGCTGATTGTTGGTGGAGGCGGGGCTCTGGCTAGTTAACTCGGTGATTGGGTTTGTCTGTTTTCTTTTCTTTCCTCTCCCCATTACGGCCTTTTGTTACTGTCCAGCTTGTCGGCGACTTTGTGGGCACTTCTCCCATTCAGGCCTTCGGTCTCATCGGGGTGGTGGCGACACGAGTATCGACTAGTCTTTGTTATGATAGCCTCTCTCATACTTTGGGTAACATGTATAGCTCTCTTCCCATCCGTCTTCGTCCTATGCCTTTGGTACCGAATGATAACTTGTCCCAACTCGCGCGCGATCAACTTAAGGGTGATATCCAAGTAAAGTAGATTTGCACTTGGTGCTCAAAACTGCAAGGGACTTAGTCTCTTGCGTTTGGGACTTTGATTACATGACTTCTCCCTGACTGCCTCTCTCTGACCACTTCGTCCTCATGACCCTTATGGTTTCGGCATCGAGACCTCATTTTATAACTTTGTTCATTCGTCTTCGGCTACTTCAACTTTGTTCATACTCAGTGTCTCTCTCTGACTCCTTCATTGTCGTGACTTGCCTTTATGGTTTCGTCGCTGACAATTCCGCTGCTTCAATTCCGCCACTTTAATGGTCGTGTGAACTTACTTTCTAAATCAACGCAGATTCGAAGGACCCAATTGGCCAGATAGAGAGGAACATGTGGCAAATGTCAATCATACAGGGGATGTCGCCGTAGAGAGGGAGAGACGAGGCTGTTATTAGGGTGCCCACCACGAAATTGTCGGTATCAGCATCGCCCCCACTCCCCTTCGCTGGGTTCTAATAGACGCCAGTCACCGAGCATCCATGGGAGTTCTTGTGTGATATGCCAAGCGCGAATTCCAGAGAAGGTCCCAGAGATCTTAGATTTACCGTCCTTTGCAATCTTGGATGCAATGAAGAGGCGAAACATTTGCTCATCCACCGGAAGCCGCAGGTGTTCTGGAACATGCCCATCATCGCACCAGAGAATCCAGTCCAGAATTGCTGAACCGTATCCAACTTTGTGTCATGAGACCAGATGGCACGGAGGCTAGTGTCATAATGAGATAACGAGGAAGGGGCGGTCTTAGCAACAAGACTGCGACGTATTGCAAGAGAAGATTCAGCGACCCAAAAAAAATATGCTCATGGGCTTGCACAGCGGGTCTATTTGGATGAGGGAGCAGACGACGCATATCTCCACGGAGTGGTCGCCCCGCGGGGGCACCAATAATTCTAGGGAAGAGGGTAACAAGGTCTGGATTCACGGAAGCGAGGGAGACCGACTTCGATGAAACCACATCACTACGTGAAACTGGAATGGGAGGAGGAATCAAGGGGAAGAATGATAGAGGGAGTGGGGCAGGAGGGGGCAGGGCGGCGGGGGCAGACAAATGAAAAATGAGAATGGAAGAGGTGGTGGCGGCGGAGGGGTTTTTGACAACTCGTCAGGGCGTGGTGGAATGCTCTGAGATCTGCTGCCAGCAGAAGTCGGAGTATGCCCCTGATCAAGAGTCTCGTCAGCACATGCTGGCGAAGTATCATTTTGGGTGTTTCTAATCGACATCAATGAGTAAATCACGGAGCGCCTTGGGCGTCTCAAAGGAGTGGTGGAATTTGTGCTCGGCACGCAAATCCCGTCCACGCGACGGTGCATCAGCTCGATTCTCCGCAGAACAGACGTACGAGGGTTGGATGTCAATGAAATTGCACATACACATTTCAGTGGCGCGTCTTATACACAAGTTGGATTCGGGGTTGTGACCTCGGCCTTTCCAGAATTGACCAATTGAGCCCTGGTTGTCTGAGCGAACAATCACAACGCAGTTCTGGTGACCACGAGCACATATCTCTAATGCTGCAAGTTCGAGTGCTGCGCTCTCCGCCCAGCCGATATCGCGACGATTAGACTTCCAACCTGCCTTAAACTTCCATGCTCGCCACAGTGAACCAACGACAATTGCTATCCCCCAGCTAGTGCATGCGTCTACCCAGATATCAATGTCAATTGTTGGTCGGCTAGCAAGAGAGCGCGAGGCATCAGGAATCGAGAGGATGGCGGTCCATGTCTTCATATCCGCGATCACGTCACGAGGTGGATGCCGAGTCACAAACCGATTTGTTGATGAGAAGGATTTCAAGAAGGCGTAAGCCGGAGCGAGGAAGGACCGGCCATGTCGGTGAACTGAGCATATGTGCTCCAAGCTCCCGACTACTTTTTCAGTCTCGGACTGGGAGACACCCCCGGAGTCACTATGCACAAGCCAATCTTGGGTACGTTTCAGGAATTTCTCACGTTTGTGTTCTGGGAGGGACACCACTTGTTATCGAAGTCCCATGAGAAGCCGATAAAGAGGACAGTGGGAGAAAAGTCACAGTTTTTATCCTTGGCGATAGGCCAGCCAAATGAGCAGATTTCGAGCAAGAAGTCGTCAAAGGAGACAGAATAGGAGTGAGTGCCATTTAAGGTAGAAGACGGGGTGCGGATAGGGACAATGTCATCCACCCACTTCGCGATGAGCGGGAGATCTAGTTTCTTGTGCAAGTGTGGCATCTAAAGCCATGCCGAGGTTGCCACCAGAGGAACGACATCCGAAGGGAAAGTCAAAGTCGAGCCATACCTCAACAGGCGGCTGGTCTCCATTACACTTTCCAACGGCTAAGAATGGAGATGATCGTATGCGCATGGAATGCAACGATATGCTGCTTTGATATCAAGTTGAGCACCTTGCGTCCCAACTGGGGCAAGTTTCACCCTATGAAGATGTATTGAGACATTTTTCCATGATTGCTCATCATGAGAGGTGTTTGTGGCAGGGAGCAAACATTGATCATGAATAAGAGTGGCGGAGAAGAACCTCGCGCACACTTAGAACCCACACCTTCAGGACAGGACAGCACGCTTGCTGCCTGACAGGTGGCCATCGCATGGCAGCCCTTGGTTCTATACCCGCCAAGCAACACAGCACGCTTGTTGCTTGCGGAAGCCAAACTACCCGAACCGGCACCTTAGGCAACCGCCTTACAGGTGACCGGACTGGTAACCAGTGGTTCGGTAGCTGCTTCTTCTGCTGGGCCAACCATATGTTGCCCATCGGGTTGCACGAAACCCAAATAAAACGCTGGAGAAACCCACACCTTAGGCACACTGCCTCATAAGGTGGCCATCGCATGACAGGCCTTGGTTTCTCCAGCACGCTTGGGCTGTGTGACACACTCGGCCCAACGCGGCTTCACAGTGTTACCACCAGAAGACTTGAATGACAGAAGCAATGAAGGATAAGGGCATGGGAAGAAAGGGAGAAAGGAAAGGAGAAAGAGGGGAGAGGGGGGGGGGAGAATAAGAGAACATACCATTCAGCAAATACATCGAAAGTTGTCCATCTAGTCAAGCCGTCGGCTGGAATCAAGTCATTTACGGAGAAGCCGGACTTTCCGGAGAAGGAAAGGTCTCGAATGATCCGCCACTTCCTCACTGAGTTGGGCTTGGGCACCATTCCTACTGGTGAGACATAAATTTTACTGTTAAGGAACTCCTCGGCGTCTGCGATTGGCATCGGGCCCGCCATACGGCCGATGTCAGTCTCTTCTTTGAAGTAGTCTTCTGCAATATTGGCTTCAAGATTATCTTTGTAGTGGTTTTTGTGAATTATAGTTGAGTATAGGGTCGGCAGGGACCCATTGGAAAACCGAAACGAATATAGTTGACAAGATTAGGGTATCGATCAGCAAGAGCAAATAGTTTAAGCTCGCGGTCAAAGATGTCGGCGAGCAGGGGAGTCACTGGAGCCAATCTAGGAGTGAGAATGTGTGCTTGCGCCATGTTGTCTGCGAAGGCAGAGAGAGCAGCGGTGCATGTTCGCTTGTTCATTGGTTGTTATTTTGACAGCCTCCCGGGGTGTTCCAGAAGACACAGATTGTATCGTTTGATGGGTTAGCAACGAGTTTTCCATCCCGCCAGTTGACCAGGATGTTCTGTCCATGTATGGAGGAGGGGGCATTACACTTCCTAGCCGTATGGTTTGCGCGCCCGAAGCAAACGCGGCTCGAGGCAGGGCCCGACGATCGGCTGCTCTTTGGAAAGGGCGATGGGCGCTCATACGGGTGGAAGGATGGCTTGGACGAGGGAAGATTATGGCGGTGGAAAGGGGAGCGACTATGAGAGAAGAGATAGGAAGAAGACGGAGAAGATGAAGCATTGGAGGCACCCTGTAATGACGAGCGAAATTGCTCAGTGCGAATCTCGGATTCAATAGATGGAAGAAGCGATGACCAGAGTTTGTCATCCAGAGCGAACATAGTCTGGGAATTGAACCATTGTATGCGTACGGTTTTATCGAAGCGACGAATGATAGGAAAGCCGTCATCTTTGCGATAGTGGAAATGCTCGCGAAGTGACTTGTACCAGTCTCTCCAAGCATGTGCAGCCGCGAGACCGTGAACTTCTTGGATTAGATCAAGAAAGTTACTGTATGCGCCATCCCAGTCTGAGCGAGAGAGCGTGTCTTCTGTGGCTGCAAATTCTTGGGTCTTCGGTCGTCTGACCGTGACCTTAGGGTCCTTAACGTCGCTTACTTTCTCAAGCTCGACTGTTTTCCCCATGCGGAAGGCCTCGATTGCATCAAATGTGAATGTTGACAGTGGTATATACAATCTGTCTGCGATAGCTTCATGGAAGGCGCGAGGGATTAGCTTTGCGAGATTTGACGAAGTGTCGAAGGAGGGAAGGGACTTGATGGAGCTCCAAGGAGATATTGTGGGAGTCTGGGAAGGAGGAGTAGAGAGAACGGGGGAGAGTTAGGATTTGCGGGAGGGTCTGGGTGAAGAGAGAAAGCATGGGCGACAGATCCGCATGCGCTTGCAAGGTCAATGGCTTGTTGAGGGGAAAGCTGAGTGTCGGTAAGTTGGTTGGATGCTTTGAGAAAATTCCACGTTATGCTAAAAACGCGCTTCTGGTCTACCTCCCTGAGTTTGGAGAGCCAGGGACCCAAGGTAATAGCAGAGATGTCAAGGGAAAGAGCAACAGAAACGTCGTTAGGCACACCAGTCATGATTAACGAGGATTATCGAGAGAGAGAATTGACGTGTTGCTTGGCCGTACAGCGCGTGTACAAGCAAGTTGGCCAGGAGAAGGGGGGGAATGAGACAGTGAATGCTAATTCGAAGCGTACTTGAACAAATCGAATTACATAATCATTCATTTCACTCAGTTCTCTTTATTTGCGCTTATCTGGCCTTTAAACGAGTTGCTCATGACTCGGACTAGTTTGGCAAGTGTGGTATAGCAGAGCACGCTGCAGGGCCATCACTACAATTTGGTGACGCACTGACTCCAAAACATTACGATACGGGCAATAATATTAATTCTGGGGTAGAAAACAGTCATGTAAAGTTGGCAATAGAGTCAATATATACGGGGTGTCTGGGACGGCAGCGGTTGGCTTTTGTCGTAAGTGCCCGACTTTTCCAAGAAGGCAGAAAGGCGAATTATGGCCTTTTCCGTACCCGGCAGGGCGCTACCTTTTCCCAAAACGGTGTCTGTGTCTACAGTGGAGTGGACAGTTGAAGAGGACGTAGTCGTGGGTCTGGAGGACACGGCCGCAATTCCATGAGACTGGTTCCTGGTTCGTCAATTGAGTGTCGATGATAGAATCCGCCAATGTGGGCATGGCCAGTGCAGCATTGAAAGGTGCGGCTTAACGTTTTGCGGCGGAGCCCCTGCATATGAAGGGTGGGAGACAGAGAGGACGGGATACGATTGGCAATCTGGAAGGCCTTGTTACATTTTTGAGTGTCGGGAACCCATCCTAGATTTCGGCAATGCAGACTATGGAGGGTATCTTCAGGTGTCAATTGAGAGCGAGCCGACTGGAGCCGTGTTTGCTTCCGACAGCTGAGCGATTCGACCATTGGAACATCCGCATTGTCTAAGCTGAAGAGTTGAAGTCTCTCTTCCCAGTCCCCCGCCACCCTGGATCCATCCACTATAGCTTGTCGCAAGGGTAGCAGGCGTGAGACCGGCGGAGCAATCCTCCCCAGTCTCTCACGCACAGTGCACACCCGCGTAGAAGACTGTAGAAGAGGACTCGCCGGTGATCGAACGCAACAGAATCGCTAACCCTCAAATTACCGATTACAGTAACCGGAGTGCCCGTGTAGATCTGACCGTGGTCGCCAACCATACACAACATCTATAACGAGTGCGTTTCGTTTTCACTCTTTCACTCCCTTCCCGTACCAACCTTTGTTTGCCCTTTTTTTAGTGGACCCCTCTAAGCTCGCCATAGCCTTCCAGCCGACCCGCGAGGACGAGGCATTGCAGTTCCCCCCCCTCTCACACACAGCAACCGTTTCGAGCGACCTTCCGTCTGCCACCGAACACCTCACTATGCCGGAACCCACCCCGTTCGTGGTGACCAAGACTCTGTCTAATATCTACTACAGGGGCTTACCCTCCAAACCGCGCCTCATCGCTACCACCAGACCCGGCGCCTTCGAGTCTCCAACCGGCTTCGAGGCCTACACCATCCTCAAAGAGCTGAGGCCTCTGGGTGACCACCCCCTTGCAAGTGCTTGGGACCACGGTTTAGCCGACCGCCTTCGCCGTGGCCTGAACACGATGTGCGTGAACTGGACTAGTATCGATGCACTCCGTATCGCCGAAGTCGGACAGTCCTCCAGCCTGGCTATCGTTTGGATTGGCATCGAGTTCGGGGCGCTCAGCTTTGAGGATGGCAGCATTGTCGCCCTCGAATGCCGCACGTTCATCGACACTTATGGCATCCGCGACTACCATGTAGAAATCAGGGAGTCTCGCGTTATGAGACAGGTAGGCAACAGATTCCTCGATCCCGTCCCCTTTCTCGACCCAACTTTCGGCGCTCGCAACCCGTACACCGCGACCCTCGGCATTCCGATCTCCCCTAAAGATAGGCCCTGGGCCGAGGGAACAGGTGGGTTCTACCTCAGTGCCGGCGGGGATGACAAGGACATATACCTTGTCACTTGCCGCCACGTCGTCCTCTCTCTTGACAAGGACGACAACAAGGAATACGAGTGCAAGAACGACAGCAACGCGGGTGAAGACGTGATGGTTCTTGGCTCGTCCGGTTTCGACGAGAAGCTTGCCGTCATCGACGATAAGGTTGAGGACCAGCAGTCCGCGATCACCGATGCCAAGGAGACTGTCAGAGACGTGGATGACCCCATATTGGTCAGGGAGGTGGAGCAGGATTTGCAAAAGGTGGAGAGGGGGCTGGAGGTACTCAGGGCCTTCCGCCACGAGATCGCTACTCACTGGGAGGGGAGGGAGAAGCGTGTCTTCGGGAAGCTCGCCTGGGCTCCTCCCATCGTCTTCTCCACTGACCCCGGTCAGTATACCCTGGACCTCGCCATCATCAAGATCGACGCGGGTACGCTCGACGCCAACAACTACCGCGGCACCACCATCAACATAGGTGACAAATACACGCGGCGGGAATTTATGCGCAGAGTTTATCTGCACCCCACCAACCCCACTTCCTTCAAATTCCCTACTAACCGTCTCGTGACCCTCCAAGACCAGGTCCCCGAGAGCGCCCTCATCAAACCGCCTATGCTCGACGCCAACGGCGAGTCGTGCTTGATCGTCTTCAAAAACGGCGCAAAGACTGATACGACCATCGGCAAGGCGAATAACGTTTCGTCTTACACCCGCACCGATCTCACTGGCCAGCACACGGAGTCAAGGGAGTGGCCGGTCATTCCCACCAACAAGGATTCGGGCGCGTTCTCCGCCACAGGGGACTCCGGGTCTTGCGTCGCAGACGCCTTTGGCCGCGTCGGCGGCATCGTCAATGGTGGTTCTGGTGCCACTGATTCTTCCGACGTGACTTACGTGACCCCGATTTCCTTCATCATGAAGGTCCTCCACGAGACCAAGCGCTTCCGGCATGCCCACCTCAATCCGGTCCTTGCCTAGGAGGCACCCGAATCCATTTACCACGAACTTCTTTCCGGGGACGTCGGCGAGGTGGAGAGGTGGATCGCTTTCGCCTCCTTGTCTTGTCTTGCTCTCCTCCTACACTCCTTTATTGTCACGCCGATTGCTGGTGGAGGCGGGCTCTGGCTAGTTGACTCAGTGATTGGGTTCGTCTGTTTTCTTTTCTTTCCTCTCCCCCTTCATGTGCTTACAGCCCTTTGTCACTGTCTAGCTTGTTGGCGACTTCGTGGGTACTTCCCTTGTTCAGGCCTTTGGTCTCGTTGGGGTGGCCGACACAAATATACACGAGTATTGACTAGTCTTTATGATCGTAGCCTCTCTCGTACTTTGAGCAACATAGCTCTCTTGCGATCCATCTTCGGTCCTTTGCCTTTTGGTGCCGAATGATAACTCGTGTTTCCTAACCTGCACGCGATCAACTTAAGGGCGATATCTAGCTAAAGTCACTTAGCTTAGTGCTTGAAAGCTGCAAGGGACTTAGTATAGTCTCTCGCGATTGGGGACTTTGATTACGACGTCTCCCTGACTGCTTCTCCGACCACTTTGTCGTCATGGCTTGCCCTTATGGTTTCGGCGTTGAGCCTTCTTTGCTCATTCATCTTAGCTAGATTCGGCAATGCAGACTCCTATGAAGGAGGGGTCAATTACTGGGAGAGCGGCCGAAGCCGTGTTTGCTTCCGACAACTGAGCGATTCGATGACTGGGACATCCGCATTGTCTAGCCCAAGGGTTGAAGTCTCTCTTCCCCGCTCCCCTCCCCGGACCCATCCACTACTAGCTTGGCCGTAAGGGCGGCAGGTGTGAGACCGGCGGAGCAATCGCTCCACAGTCTCTCACGCCCAGTGCATCCGCGTAGAAGAGGACTCCCTGGCGATCGAACGCAACAGGCTTGCTAGCCCTTAAATTAACTATTACTTGGATTGCCCGTGTAGACTTGATCTCGGTTGTCAACCGTGCACAGCATCTATAACTACTAGTGCGTTTCGTTTTCACTCTTTCACCCCCTTCCCCTACCAACCTTTGTTTGCCCTTTGTTCAGTGGACCTCTCTAAGGTTGCCATAGCCTTCCAGCCGACCCGCGAGGACGAGGCGTTGCAGTACCCCCCCCTCCCTCACACAGCCACCCTTTCGAACGACCTTCCGTCTGCCACCGAACGTCTCACTATGACGGAACCCACCCCGTTCGTGGTGACCAAGACCCTGTCTGATATCTACTACAGGGGCTTGCCCTCCAAACCACCCCTCATCGCTACCACCAGACCCGGCCCCTTCGACTTTCCAACTGGTCCCGAGGCCCACCCTATCCTGAAAGAGCTGAGGCCGCTGGGTGATCACCCCCTCGTTAGTGCTTGGGACTATGGTTTAGCCGACCGCCTTCGCCGTGGCCTGAACACGATGTGTGTGAATTGGACTAGTATCGATGCACTTCGTATTGCCGAAGTCGGACAGTCCTCCAGCCTGGTCATCGTCTGGATTGGTGTCGAGTTCGGGGCGCTCAGCTTCAAGGAGGGCAGCATCGTCGCCCTCGAATGCCGCAAGTTCATCGACACTTATGGCATCCACGACTACCACGTAGAAATCAGGGAGTCTCGCGTTATGAGACAGGTGGGCAATAGGTTCCTTGATCCCGTCGTCTTTCCCGACCCAACTTTCAGCACTCGCAACCCGTACACTGCGACCCTCGGCATCCCGATTTCCGCTAAGGATAGGCCCTGGGCCGAGGGAACAGGCGGGTTCTACGTCAGCGCCGGCGGGGACGACAAGGCCATCTACCTTGTCACTGCCCGGCATGTTGTCCTCCCTCTCGACGACAACAAGGAGTATGAGCGCAAGAACGAGCGTAAGACGCGTGAAGATGTGATGGTCCTTGGCACCTCTGCTTTCAACAACAAGCTCGCCGTCATCGACTATGAGATTAAGGGCCACGAGGTCGCGATCACTGATGCCAAGGAGAGGATCGAGTTGGTCGAAGACATGGATGACCCCATGTTGGCCAGGGAGGCGGAGCAGGATTTGCAGAAGGCGGAGAGGGGGCTGGAGGCACTCGGGGCCTTCCACCACGAGATTGCTACTCAATGGGAGGGGAGGGAGAAGCGTGTCTTTGGGAAGCTCGCCTGGGCTCCTCCCATCGTCTTCTCCACCGACCCTGGTCAGTACACTCTGGACCTCGCCGTCATCAAGATCGACGTGGGTAAGCTTGACGCCAACAACTACCGCGGCAACACCATCAACATAGGTAATAAGTACACGCGCCAGGAATTTATGGACAGAGTTTATCTGCACCCCACCAGCCCCACTTCCTTCAAATTCCCCGTTAACCGTCTTGTGATCCTCCAAGGCCAGGTCCCTGAGAGCGCCCTCTTGAAACCGCCCATGCTTGACGCCGATGGCGAGTCATGCTTGATCGTCTTCAAAAATGGTGCCATGACTGATACGACCATCGGCAAGGCGAACCACGTTGTATCTTTCATCCGCACCGATCTCGCCGGCCAGTACAAGGAGTCGAGGGAGTGGCCGGTCATTCCCATCAACAAGGCTTCGGGCGCGTTCTCCGCCAAAGGGGACTCCGGGTCTTGCGTCGCCGATGTCTTTGGCCGCGTTGGTGGCATCCTCACTAGTGGTTCCGGCACCATTGATTCCTCCGACGTGACTTACGTGACCCCCATCTCCTTCATCATGAAGGTCCTCCACGAGACCAAGCGCTTCCAGCATGCCCACCTCAATCCGGTCCTTGCCTAGGAGGGCACCCGAAATTCATTTACCACGAACTTCTTTCCGGGGACGTCGGCGAGGTGGAGAGGTGGATCGCTTTCGCCTCCTTGTCTTGTCTTGCTCTCCTACTACACACCTTTATTGTCTCGCCGATTGTTGGTGGAGGCGGGGCTCTGGCTGGTTGACTCGGCGATTGGGTTTGTCTGTTTCCTTTTCTTTCCTCTCGCCCTTCAGGTGCTTATGGCCTTTTGTCACTGTCCAGCTTATTGGCGACTTTGTGGGCACTTCCCTCATTCAGGCTTAGGTCTCGTCGGGGTGATGGCCGACACGAGTATCGACTAGTCTTTGTTATGATAGCCTCCCTCGTACTTTAGGCAACATGTACAGCTCTCTTGCCACCATCATTCGTCCTGTGCCCTTTTTTGGTACCGAATGATAACTTGTGTTTCCTAACGGCGCGCGATCAACTTAAAGGTGATATCTATGTACAGTGGACTGGGGATACTTGTCACTTAGGACTTCGTCGTCATGACTTGCCCTTATGGTTTCGGTTCTTTGCTCATTCATCTTCGGCTAGCTCAACTTCGTTCATACTGAGTGTCTCTCACCACTTCGTCGTCGTGACTTACCCTTATGGTTTCGTCATTGACAATTCTGCTGCTTCAATTCCGCCACTTTGATGGTCGTGGCCCTAGGTAGGCAAGCTCTAGGTGCAAAGGGAGGACGAAGTGTTATTAGGGTACCCACCGCTAAATTCTCGGTATCAGCGGCCCCCTGCCCTCCATCACTGCTACAAATAAATGTGTGAAGGTGAAATGTGGTTTGACAAACCAACGCACAAAGTTTCCAATACCAGCGTACGTGTAACCTATTCCGTACCGCCTCGGAATCCAATATGGGGATACCAGTTACGCATCCGCTCACACCAATGTTTCTAAAGGAGCTCCCAGAAACCCCAATGTCGGCATACAGCGAACACTGAGGGTGAGACGAGCTGAAAACCGTAGACAAGGTCGACGCCGCAGAAGAACAATTTGTAGGGCGTCACAGGAGGAAGCGAAACCGACAGGGCATTCACGCTGTTCCACGCGATGGAATCACTCACCAGAAATCTGTTCCTCAAAGACCCGTTTGTAAGGCTCTGGATGTTCACACCTGCCCCTTCGAAAACAGTAGAGACCCCGTCTAAGATACGTTCTTTCCTTTCTTGCCAACAATGGGGAGCGGGGCTGAGGAAACTTGCCGCAGGCCAGGATTCATAGAATTCGAACCCTTATGAAGAGGTACCTATGGGGAGTAGAAGTGCTGATTCCAGAGTTCGTCTCGCCTTCGATGAACGTACACGGCCAGATTCTTGGATTCATTCTCGCGACGTCGGAAGTACTATATCAGTGAGGTCTGATGCCTTGAGAAGTAAAACCCTGATTCCAAGACTCCAGAGTCACTTTATCAGAATTTAAAGGGGAGACCCGGTATATCCAATTGCAGGAGTGTGAACAGGTGAACAGGTTATTGAACGTGGCGAGGACACAACGACAATCTGGGCAAACGCATATTCAACGTACACGAACTATGAGCTGCCGTCTAAGGACGAAGTCAGCGCACCATGGTCGTATTCAGAAGCCTGGGCGAATCACGAGTTTCAGAGGGATGGTTGAGGGACGGGCAAAGGCTGCTAGGTGCACGAAATTCGCGGAGGTGCTGGTCGTCGCAGCACTGAGATTATTGTGCTTTCCTTCGGAAGCTGGAATAGGCAATCCCCGAAAAATCTCGCTATTGTGGTCGTGTGTTGGATACTTGGACTCTTAGCATGAATGGCTGGCAACAACAGGTTTCTCAAGGATAATAAAGCGCAGCGCTCAACTCCGGCCCTTGGCGAGCCCTTTTTGTGGTAATTTGTATGCAGACCATGCTGTCAACACGCCTCCATCTTCCCACCGCCAGGTGCGGCACGTCCAGCTCTTCCTTCGTTCGAGGTCACGGTGGGGACCGTAATGAACTCAAATTTGCTTGCCCTCATTTTCCTTGTGGCCATCTCAATCATACCCTCATCTGCCTTGTTAACTGCCGGCGTGAATAATGAATCTGTGCAGTCGGCCCCTCACTGGGCTATCTACTGGTGGGGAACTGTGCATCTTTAGTTGTATAATACCCCCTTATGATTGTTCCAGGGATGCATGGGTTGGAGGCGAAAATGGTTTGCCTGACCTTTCTCGGGTTCGGGGATACAATGTTTTGTTTTTATCGTTCCTTCTACTCTCTGGTGCGGCTGACCAAGCCCTGGAATGGACTCTCCTCGATAATACGACTCGCATTGCTTCTAAGTCTGTCTTCTCTGATGCTGGCATCAAGCTCATGGTATCCGCTTTTGGTTCGACGGATGCTCCCGTAAGCGCCGGCGCAGATGCAATAGCCACTGCCAATTCAATGGCCGCGTGGGTACAGCAATGGGGTCTTGATGGCATCGATGTGGACTTCGAGGACTTTGCCGCTATGGACGCTGCCAATGGCGTAGCTGAACAATGGCTCATCGATTTTACACATACCTTGCGGGCGGCATTGCCTGCTGGCGACTATATTATCACACATGCCCGTTAGTCGTGTCTACTCTCTGTACATCTATATCATCTTTCCGCTGATTTCGTCGTTCTCTAGCCGTCGCTCCCTGGTTCTCACCTATTTATACGGCTGGAGCCTACCTCAAAGTCAACCAGGAGGCAGGCAGCGCTATCGATTGGTATAATATTCAGGTTCATATCCCCCCGAAGTGCTGCGTGTGAGGCATCTCTTGATCTCGTTGTCTGGATAGTTTTACAATCAGGGAGATACGGAATACACCACATGCCGTGGTCTTTTCACTGCCTCCTCTTCTGCTTGGCCGCAAACTGCTGTATTCCAGATCGCTGCCGGTGGTATCAGTCTGAGCAAGGTTTGGCACTTGGATCGATTACATACTTAGCTCTGTCGGCTCATCGTGTCTTTCACCCTTAGATAGTGATTGGGAAAATCGGTGTGCGCAGTGATGCCGAGAATGGATACATGGACCCAGCAACTCTCAGCACATGCCTTGTCTCGGCTCATGCTAAGGGGTTTAATGGCGGTGTGATGGTCTGGGAGGTGAGATTTGGATAGTACGATTCCATTTTCTGTGCGCACTGATGCTATCTTCATAGTACCCCGATGCTATGAGCTCGTGGATCATTATTGTACGGGGCACTACTTGGCCCGTGTTTGGCTCCGGGAACCGAATTCAGAATCCAAGAATCCTATCTTTATTGCTCATGCAGTTGGTTTGCGTGCTTGTCCTTAGAGGTTTGTAGTCTCGTAACCGGATCCTCCCTGGGTGCGAGATTATCCAGCCCAGCGCTCACTTCGCCGTTCTTGGGCTAGGAGACAGGTGCTGTCCCCGCCCCAATGATTTTTTTCTGGTACTTAGAATTTGTTAAATTACCATGTATTCTTGTAATTCTACGTCGGGATAGATATTGTATTATTCTGCATTGTTGTTACCTGAAATCGCAGGAGAATGGAGACGTTCAGGCCTGACTCCGAGGGCCACATCCCCAGTCCCCACGGTTGGTTGGATCCGGATCTTGAGAACGGCAAGAAGTTACAGCGTGTCTGTCACTTCCATTCGACAGGTTAATTATTCTGCCACACAGAAGAGGGGTTGACTGTTCTCCAGGTGTACAATGCCGGGAGTCTTGTCCTCGTTCAACATCTCACATGAGCGCCAGAAGTCGCTGGCCCTTATTGCTGCGATCCTCGTCATCCTTCGGTCCCACATACCGGCGTCCTGGCCAAAATCCATCAATCCTTATGGTGGTCGCCTCACAGACGCACAACTAGAGCAAGCCCGTCAGGAAGTGTACAGGGAAGAAGCAGACGGGAGCACTACTCTGTTCGTGCCCTTCCGCGGACGTGTATCCAAGGTGAACAAATGAAAGATCCGGTGCGACCTCCAAGTTGCCCTCATAACGCTCTCTGTGGTTTCGCAGGTTCGGATCGAACCTACCAAGGCTGATACACTCTCTCGTGGGGCCAAGCTGTTCCCCGTAGTCAGGGCTACACAGACAAGCAAGAAGGCATCTGTCGATGGAATGTTCATGCGTCAGCTCTGGGCTGTTTTACGTCTTGCATTCCCCCATTGGCGGTCTAAGGAGGTTTTCATCGTCCTCCTACATTCGTCATTCCTAATGTTACGGACGCTCCTGAGCGTAGCCGTCGCGCGTCTGGATGGACGTATTGTCAGGGATTTGGTCAGCGCCGATGGCAAAAGGCTTTATCCGTGGCCTCGGCTGGTGGTTCGCACTCGCCATCCCTAGTACATATACGAATTCTATGGTAAGAGCCCTCTACGCTAATAAATCATGATTAATTCACGTTTCCTTTTTAGATACATCATCTCCAATCTAAACTGTCTTTGCGCCTTCGCACTCGACTCACTCGCTATACACATGATTTGTATTTACAATCTGCCCCTAATCTCCGTTACTATCGAGTTGGCCTTGAAGGTGGTCTCGAGGGCGTTGACCAGTAAGCATATCCGCCTCAATGTTATCGCATCCCCTCGCTCATCACGGTATGATTCAGATATATCACTGCCGACATCGCTGCATTTTGCGATTCCCTCGCCGCACTCTAGTGAGGATCCAGGCTGATATTTACCAGCTTCATCATTGTTGACGCCCATTCTAATAGTGGCAACGTTATGAAGCCTGCATTAGATATGGTCATCTTCACAGCACAAATATCTCGATCACTAGGTCCTTTGGGAAGCATCTTCCTGTGGGCGAATTATTTGGTCAGTTCTTCCCTTTTACGTTCGGTCACTCCAGCTTTCGCTCGTATGGCTGCTGTCGAAGTGAGTTTGGATCAATTTTCTCCTCTTGATTTTCCATGTTCAAATTGCCCCCAGTCACGTTTGGAAGGGGAATACCGAGGGGGTGTTGCCAGAGCCGGCCGTGAGGCGGAAGAAATCGCGTAAGTTAACGCAACGCGGATGCCCATACTCATACCGTGTGGAATTGATTGTTTCTGAACTCTGAAATCAGATTTTACGATGGTGGGCGGACTGAGCGGGATATCCTTTGGCGCGCTTACTCGCGGCTGATGAGCCACGTAAATTCGATTGTGAAGGTATGAAGACCATGCCAAGTATCTGGTCTCCGAATGACACAGGTTTTCGCCAGATTCGAATTGCATATGAATGGACCGAAGGTAAGATCGAGCGCACTCTTGCCCCTCAGGACTTGACTTCATGACACGTATGTCCCGATATACATAGACTTCTTCATCAAGGTGAGGATAGGCACCCGCGGTCTCGTCTCCCTTCTTTGACACGTACTACTTACTAGTACTTGTGGTCTGCTATGGGCTACTGCCTTATTTCAATTCCAGTAATGCTGAGGCCGAGGCGCAACATTGGCGTCCAAGCGCAAGCTCCTTTCGCGGAGGGCTTTATCAAACCTGACAATGCCATAGCGTCCAGAACCGAAGGTCAGATCGGTTGTTATCACCCGCGTGATCTATGACATCGTAACCCTCTTGTTAGATTATATCTCGAACCGGCGCCTCCTCTTATCCATTGCCGACGCTGGTGGTCGCCTGATGTATGCTTACAAGGACCTCCTGGAGCTCGCAGGTCTTACGACTCGGGTGTACACGCTCCTCTCTACATTGCACGCCCTACCAGCCATTAAGGATTTCGTCGAATCTGATCACGTCGAGCTGGATGGCGTTGGTGTCAGTATCCCTGAACGGAAAGTACGTGGTGCCAACATGTTCGAATCTGAGGATTCTAGCTCCCGTAATTATGGGCTGGGGGGAAGTCTCGTGGAGCCGTTGAAAATCGTCATTTCTAGGGGCGATCATCTCATGATCACTGGCCCTGTGAGTATCCCTTGAGTCAATGGGCGACAAAGGCTGATAGCCCTCCATTTTATTAGAACGGGGTGGGCAAGACCGCGATTGCACGAGTGCTCTCCGGATTATGGGAGTCGGATGATGGAGTGTTACGCCGCCCGGTGAGAGGCGTCAGCGGACTGTTCGTCGTCCCGCAGAAGGCCTACATGGTTGTTGGGACACTACGCGATCAGTTGAGTCTCTGATGCGCGCGCGAGTCCGGTTTCACAAAATATTGATGGATGGTTCCATTTAGGATCACCTATCCTCATTCCTATTCTCAGTTCATGGCTTCCGGTCGAAGTGATGAAGACTTGATGCAAATCCTGGAGGTTGTTCATCTAGCATATCTTCCAGACCGCGAAGGCGGCTGGACAACGCAGAAGGAATGGCGAGACGTCTTGAGCGGTGGAGAGAAGCAGCGGGTGTGTATTGCGCAGTCCGCATCCTATCCGTTTGGCTTGTCGTTGATTTCATTCGCGAGCAGATGGGTATGGCCCGTTTGTTTTACCATTGCCCCAAATTCGCTGTACTCGATGGTTCGTCAACATTTCCATTCACCTGCTTCGATTGAATCTCTCAAGGTCTTCATTCCCAACAGAGTGCACAAGCGCAGTATCAACCGACGTGGAGGGGTTAATGTATCAACATGCGAAAGATTTAGGCATCACACTGATCACAATTTCTCATCGGTATGGGTGGTTTCATACTCGATCCATTCTGCCTTTGCTAACCCCAACCTGCTGTGTTAGTCCATCACTGACCAAGTATCATACAAGTGTCCTTACGCTGCGAGGCGACGCCACTGGCGGGTGGAACGTGACTCGTGTTGGTACGGAGGAACAGAGTGTAGGCGTGGAACGAGAGATTGCTTCGCTGGAAGCGCAACTAAATGAAGTTGCAACATGGGAGGCTCGCCTGAAAGACGTTGCAGCTGAGTTGGGTGTTTCAGTTAAGCTCCCCAATACTTCCTGATTCACGTTCGCTGTACGATACTGTATGTGTCCCCTATTTTCCCTGTTATATTTATAATGTTTCTGCAGCCGAAATATACAATACTATTAGACGAACGTTTTTGGATGATCATTAGGGATTCGAACGGTGACGAGAAGAGATAGATATCTCACCATTATTTCCTCGAATAAACGCGTCTCCATACCGGTTCGTCACTCGGCCGTTTACGTGTTCCTCTGTCTGCTCCAGCGCGATATTCATGAAACCGTCCAAGCACGACAGGACACCTGAAGGCGAAGGGCTTATCACTCAACTGCATATAAAAATAATTATAGAAACAAAAAATACCGCGGTAATCCACACCGGACACGAGTCGCACCACGACACGTTTTCCAACCACGTTTTTCAAGAAATCAGTAGGCGAGCCAGACGATGGTGGACCAGCCAGTAGGCAGTTCTGGAGGCGGCGAATCGGGAGGGGGTGGGGGGGATTCAGACATGGAGGTTAATCTCTACGTGACATCAATGGAAGGCCTAGGGTTAGACTGGCCTATTGATTTATTGCGCAGACCAGGCTGTTTCGTTCACCTTGGTTTTGTCTCTTGGGTTTACTCAACACCGGGAATCTCCAGCCTTGATACCGGAGATCTCCGGTGGCCTACAGCTTAAATATCGAGAAGAACCTACTACTGTTTGAGGAGTCGACTTCTCCATCGCACATTGCATTGAGCGTAAGCACCATCAAGAGTCAAACAGACACTTAGATATTTCGTGTGTAAGTTGAATCTCATAGCCCTCAGTCCGAATCGCGGGTGCTTATTCCAAGCGGCCCTCAACATACACTGTCATACAGTATTGTCAACTGTCCGTGGAACATGCACCGCCCAGGGAGGCATGCAGACCCGTGAAATTTCGGCCGAGGGAGGGATGTCTGGCCACAGGGCCAATTTTGGGTGATCAATGCGGATGTATCTGATTTCCAGCCATGGTCAGATTCTATGCTGGACTTAGAGTCACTGGGGACACTATTAATATGCCCGTGTGGCGCAATTGGTTAGCGCGTGAGACTTTTAAGCCTCATAATCTCAAGGTTGCGGGTTCGAGTCCCGCCACAGGCTAGTGGATATCTTTTTGTCAATAACTTCATGTTGGCAACCGGGAGTCCGGGACCCTCGGCGGCGGCTTAGCTTACCTTGTCCGTCGTGATTACAACATGCATGCACGTCGACTTTTCCATACCAAATTATCGTAGTTTGGCTCTCTTAGGCGCCAGATTTCTGGGCTCCGATCACTCTTGACGATTATATTACACCGATGCATGCACCGTGACAAGAACACGTGACTCATCAACAGAAATGCATCTCAGAGCACTGCGCCCACACGGAGTCTGCGTCTCCGCGAATTCTGTGCACTCAACGACCTTCGCCTGTTCCCCTGAAACTTGTGATTCGCTCACGCTTCTGAAAGTTTTCCTCATCTGAGGAATTTTATCGCTGCTTTGAGATGATTCGATTAACCTACCCAGATAGTGCGCTCGCTCTGATGCATCGCGCCGTTTGTGTTGTCAATGGCGACGTGTACTGTCGAAGAGATCACGAGGTGTTGCTGGCTCATGTTGTAGGAAGGCCTGTATGATCCCACGAAGACCTCGAGACGGAATCGAATGAGCACAGGGATACACAACATTCTCCCAGGGAAACCGCAAGACGCAGCCGAAGGCATTATTGGCCACAAAATATGGACTCGGAGACCCCAAAATTGCATGGCTTGCGGGCGTGAGCATGGTGCGCAGGTTTCCTCAACCTGCCCTGGAGCGACGGAATCCACAGTATTTCTCAGTGCTGACTCGAACAACTGTACAGGATCAGTTCCGGATTCCTCTCATATACCAGTTTCGATGTCGTGACAATGGATTGAGGATTGCAGTCGCCTACGTTCGCTGAAGACGAGATGAACGCTGGACTCACTACCCCCACTGTGGACAAAGGTCTTGACGATTTTTACTCTGCGCGAGAGCTATATTTTCCAATATTCCAATGGCTCGAGTGAGTTTCGAATTTCATGAATTCTGACCTGCAGTACTTTTCCTCCCAACCCTCTCTCCGTTATTGAAAGGAAGAGGTATCTCGGACGGGGGCTGCATCTTTCCGAAGTCACAGATGTCAATGTCCTTTTCCCATCCAAAGCCTCCCCAAATGGGGCTTTGAGGCACAGATTTCTCCAGTCACTCCATTGCGTGAGTGCCCTTCCGTTTCGTCTGCTGTAACGTCCCACGAGTTCTTCTTCTGCCACCCTGATTATGATTCCTAGCTCACCTCATCCTCGGTGTTCGCTGCACCGGGAGTCCGGGACCCTCGGGGTGGCTTAGCTTACCTTGTCCGTCGTGATTACAACATGCATGCACGTCGACTTTTCCATACCAAATTATCGTAGTTTGCCTCTCTTAGGCGCCAGATTTCTGGGCTCCGATCACTCTTGAGCACGATTATATTATCGGGTAGCAGCGACAAGCGCCAATCCCGACTCTTAAGCCGGTCGTCATGTGGATATTTTCCATCAAGTTGGTTTGTGTATGCTCAAGGGATAAAGACAGGTTTCAATTGAACTGGTGAGGAAGGAAAAGAAGGATGAAGGAGAAGAGAATATGAATCGGAAGATGAAAAGAGAAACCATGTATACTACCAAAGGAAATCATGCATACGTCCTAGGTCGCGTACAAATGTCGTGCGACAGTATGACACACACAATGGCAAAACGGCCATTACGTGCCCCACTGTAGATTATCTGCGATGCGCTATCCTCACAGTGCCCGCGAACGTCGGGAAGACAAGCTGTGGACCGCACACCTCGTCTTTGGCAAGCGGGAAGTTTCAGCCCACACTCTTGAATATCAAAGAGAGGAAGATGTGGCGAGGAAACAAAAAGTGACGCAGCGTCGACAATATCGCGAATTAATCGACATAGCCGAGAGTCATGAAGGAGTCCTACTATTTGCCCGCTGCATATTCGCAGCCACATGGAGCCCAGAGACACCCACAATCGAGGAACGTAAGGCACTCCTCCAAAAAAGGATCATGGCGCTTACAGTCTCAGGAACAATGGAGAACCGTATCCAAGGTATCCAATCCGAAACGAGAAGGCGAAGCTGCATAATTCGATTTGAAGGACACTGTAGATTGCCAATCATACAGAACCTCATCACCCCAGAACGTAGGGAAGCAGCCGCCGTCTGAGCTTCGCTCCAGACAGACCAAATTGGAAAGCATGGACGCTACGACTCTTCTCAACAGGGGTCCAAGTCACGTACGGCAAGCTAGAAGGATTCGGATCGGAGGTGTCACGCAATGGAGTGACTGGAGAAATCTGTGCCTCAAAGCCCCATTTGGGAGGCTTTGGATGGGAAAGGACATTGACATCTGTGACTTCGGAAAGATGCAGCCCCCGTCCGAGATACCTCTTCCTTTCAATAACGGAGAGAGGGTTGGGAGGAAAAGTACTGCAGGTCAGAATTCATGAAATTCGAAACTCACTCAGCCATTGGAATATTGGAAAATATAACTCTCGCGCGGAGTAAAAATCGTCAAGACCTTTGTCCACAGTCGGGGTAGTGAGTCCAGCGTTCATCTCGTCTTCAGCGAACGTAGGCGACTGCAATCCTCAATCCATTGTCACGACATGAAACTAGTATATGAGAGGAATCCGGAACGATCCTGTACAGTGTTCGAGTCAGCACTGAGAAATACTGTGGATTCCGTCGCTCCAGGGCAGGTTGAGGAAACCTGCGCACCATGCTCATGCCCGCAAGCCATGCAATTTTGGGGTCTCCGAGTCCATATTTTGTGGCCAATAATGCCTTCGGCTGCGTCTTGCGGTTTCCTAAAAGAAATGTTGTGTATCCCTGTGCTCATTCGATTCCGTCTCGAGGTCTTCGTGGGATCATACAGGCCTTCCTACAACATGAGCCAGAAACACCTCGTGATCTCTTCGGCAGTACACGTCGCCATTGACAACACAAACGGCGCGATGCATCAGAGCGAGCGCACTATCTGGGTAGGTTAATCGAATCTCACAAGCAGCGATAAAATTCCTCAGATGAGGAAAACTTTCAGAAGCGTGAGCGAATCACAAGTTTCAGGGGAACAGGCGAGGGTCGTTGAGTGCACAGAATTCGCGGAGACGCAGACTCCGTGCTCTGAGATGCATTTCTGTTGATGAGTCACGTGTTCTTGTCACGGTGCATGCATCGGTGTCCCCGACTCTTACGTAAGTAAGAGAGGGTTTTAGGGAGCATTTCGTCGTCACGGGGTTTCGAATGTCGCGTCCACGGCTGTGCCACCCGATTTGGTATTTCATCACGTGCCTTCCGGGCCAACCCGACCATCATATGAGCTGCCATCCGTAAGTAAAAGATATACGGTCAGCGTTAGAATCGATTTCGGAATCCTATCCTCCCTCCAGCATCCCTGAGGTGTGCCTCCAAACGAATAAAAATGGAAATGAGCTATTACGGGCCGTGTTTCTCCAGTGCTCAGGTGAGTAGGGATTGTAGGATGTATTACGTCTTTGATCCACGGTGCCAATAGACATTGATTTGATTTTGAACTCGAATTTGTGCAATCATTACGTGCCATGTTTCTCCGGTGCTTCAGGTGAGTCGGGATCATAGGATGTATGACGTCCTCGTATGGAGAGAATTAATGCTTCTCAGTGAAATCGCCATTAGCACGGGCTGACCCGCGCAATTAGGGTTCATGGGGCTCCCTCGTCGAAGGGTCCGCTACGGGTGCGGGGATGGATCGTGGAAGCTTTGCTCTCGCGAGCGGGTTGATTATGGTCACGGTTAATATCGCCTCGGATTACCCTTTCCATTGCCTCTCCCATTGCCGATTTCGAACCATCGTTGAGGAATCATTTGGGCCGAACCGGACCCAAATCCTCCTCGCGCAGTGCCCTTCCGTTTCGTCTGCTGTAACGTCCCACGAGTTCTTCTTCTGCACCTTGATTATGATTCCTAGCTCACCTCATCCTCGGTGTTCGCTGGGGGGCGGACATTGGGGTGCAGTCCTTGGAGTTTCTCCCCTGTGAGCTGG